>FIZU01007857.1:0-64065 GCA_900064475.1 Pseudococcus longispinus
AATTTTTTGTTGTTTACGCTTTTCAGTTCAAAAAATCCTTTTCATAGACAACCATATTGATTTTTGCATATTTGAGCTCAAAAATGAGTAGTTTTGCACTCAAAACTGCATATTTTGCATATTTGGGCTCAAAAATGCATATTTTAGCATATTTGACCATTTGAAATGCATAAAATATGCGCATATTCTGATATTTTTTCTGCATAAAATTCAAAGCTCTAGTCATAACCATATAGGTATTTCAAGTCATCAGCATCCTCTCATCTTATAGAATGCATACCACCTCCTCCCCCTTCTCATCCCACCTCATAGATAATTTCGCGCCTCAGACAAAACGGATTAAAATCAGCCAACATCATTTCCTACGTTTTACTATTCTTCAAACAATGAATCACGCAATAAAAGAAGCACACTAATACCACAGAGACGATTCCTTTGTTACAATATCCACGTGTGTGTATGTCTACGTACTCGTGGTTTTTTTCACCTTCCTAAGAGCAGCTGAGCGAGAGTTTTCGAGATGTACACAGGTACCAATGAAGCCTGTATCTCGACAAAACAGCTGATCGATCGGGCACGTGTTATTCGAATACCTTTAATAACATCAGTAGATTATTTTCGGATGGCCCATTGGTATCGTACTAGACGATTATACTCTACGTAAGTATACGTAGCGTAATTATCATTCATTAATCATATCTTATACCCTAGGGAGACCATCCAGGGGCCCGGAGAGGTATCTAACCATGTAATAAATTCATTTTACGAAGATTTTTCCAGGAAAGATCGAACTTGAAAGCAAACGTGTGCGTTTTTTGTATTCGTCGAAATACGAGTACTTTTTTTTTTTGCAAATTCGCTTCAACTATTGTATACGTACGTATGCACAGGGCAAACAAACCGTTCACGGTCATTCGTATACGTATTTTGCTGTAACAAAGTTTGATATGTGTAGAGCTAAGTGTATGATACACCGGAGAACGATTCTAAGTTTTTCCCCCCTCCGACCATTCGTTCGTACTTATCAAACAAGATTAAACGGAAGATGAGCGTCAGCGTAAAATTAATTAATACCTAATGTCCGTCAAAAGGAGAAAAAAAAATTTGTTAAGATGTTCATGGACGGATGAAAAGAAAATAAAATATAAAATACCTTTAATGAGCGCGGCTGAGAAAGAAGACTAATGCGATTTTTCATATACTCGAACACAGTAGGTTAAGTCCGCCGTACGAGAAGGTGGAGAAGGAATTTTTGTGAAACTGGATGTACACTCGATGAAAAAGATTCTTCAACGTGCATGCAAACGGCAACTTCAGCGAACCGGCAAACACGCGAAGCCCAACATCACATTGACCACACCGCGTGTGTACCCACAAGAAGAAGAAACCTGAAGAATGAAAAAAAATATATATGAAGAAAAAAAAACTATATAATGATAATAGAAATAATGGTAACTGAATTATTATTAAAGAAGATGGCGGATGCTGAACAATAATATAATAACAATGAACGCGGTGATGTAGTAGATATGTTGTAGTATGTAGACAGTAACGATGATGAATTATAATAACGGTTTGTCGTATTTATGTAACCACTGTAATTATTACATCCAAGAATCAAGAAAAGTCAATGAGAAACCTCGCGACGCGACCACGGTCTTCGACAAAAACTTACAGAAAAATACGATTTAAAAATATAGCCGACGCATATAAGCGTATTTTTTTTCCGAACGTAAATAATAATTACTTTGGGCCCATTTATATACCTATGTATCTGCATGGCTCTTATATATACACCTAGGTACTTAAGCCATATGTTATGGGTAATTCGCAAAAATAATAATTCATTTAAAGGTCGCCAACACACTTGCAGAGGGTAAAATTATTAGCAAATATTGTCGATACGAATATGATTCGTGTTATTAATTCGTTTCCATATGTGAAAAAAAATTCCCTCGACATCATCCGCACTATGATTTGCTTATTGCTGTGGTCATCGGTGTTTCGTAACTTCTTCTTACTTTTATTATTCCTGTTTCACATCGTTTATCTCGTCTCTGTAGCGTACGCTAATTCTACGAACTGGCGGTCTTTGATTTCGCGATTTCATATAATATGCAAGAACACGTTATGATGTTAGAAAGCTAACCGAACGCGAATTTTCGCATCAAGATGTCTACTTTTTACTTCAAACTTTCAAAATGCTTCGGAAAGCATCCAAAAGTAGGAAAATTAGTTGATTTATAACAGAAAATTTGGCTAGAAATCTCCAAAATTGAGTTTTTAAAATGAGAACTAATTGAAGAACCACGCTCTGCTACCATGCTGAAAAAAAAATTTGTGGAAAGGTTGGGAGGGGTGCTTCAGTATAATTCATACCTTGTAAGATCACCAATCCTTTGGTAATCTCTACCTTTGTACATTAATAAGTCAATATCAATCATGATTGCGAAAAAATTAGAAGTACCGAAAAGTCCATTTATAAGGTCGATAATTTTGGGGAGAAAAAACTTTGACTGCAAAAATCTCGAAAACTAAGGCCTCTAGAAAAAAACTAACTGCTCGTAGGAGAACGAGAATTTCAAGCTCTGCAATTTTCATCCCTTGCATTTTTTTCGTGGCCCCCTTAGTTTGGTCAGAAAATCCATGTTTATGGAAATTTACGAAATCAGCTACTAATTCGATGGTTTTGAAAAAGAAAAAAAAAATTTACACTTTGAAAATTTCTCATAAATATGGATTTTGTGGCCAAACTAAGGGTGCTACGAAAAAAATGCAAGGGATGAAAATTGTAGAACATGAAATTCTCTTTCTCCAATAAGCTATTAGTTTTTTTCTACGGGGCTTAGTTTTCGAAATTTTTGTAGTCAAAGTTTTTTTTACATTTTCAAAACCATCGACACTATAAATCGGCTTCCCTGCGTATTAGAAGAACCATGCTCTGCTACCATGGCAAGAAACATACGTGAGGATGGAGTCTTTCTACATGAAACTTCATAAGATCATCAAATTGTTAATATTGTCATGTACCAACGTATCAAACACACCTATGAACGCCAATGATCATGGTCACATGATAATAAAAAGAATTTGAAGAACCACGCTCTGCTACCATTATGAAAAATAAACTATGATTGACGTTTCGATTGGACTTATGTGAACAACTAGATCAAAATTTCATAAAATCAACATCTAATTGTGCAACAGTTATCGGTTTTGACTCTCCCATTTCCTTTTGTTGAAAACTTTTAAAAATTCACCAATTTTAGCCTGTTGAATTGAAGCTGAAAAAAATATGAACTCAAATGTTGCAGAACGACCTGTTGGATCTTTTTTTTGAAACAAATCAAAAATTTACCGGGGGGAAGAGGAATTAAGAATGAAATTCAGAAAAAAATCTACGAAAATTAAGATATTTTGAAATCTAATTCAAACATTCCAACAAGTAACATCAAAAGGTGAAAATTTTCCAACAGCCGAGTCACAATTTTCGCAAAAAAACAAGTAAAAAAATTCATGATATTGTTTTGAAATGCTATAAAAATGAAGAAAGACCAAGATAAAAAAGAAAAGCGGAATCGTTTTATGACTTCGTGAGTTTTTGGTGAAATGCTAAAGAAATAAAAAAACACTAAAATTTTACGATTTCAGCATAATTTTCGCCAGAAATGTCACAGATATGAATAAAATATGCATTTGTGATAAATAAAAATTATGTTTTTATTTACGAAAAGTAAACTGTTGAGATATCAAAAAAATCGTAAAATGTTATTCGTCAAGTTATCATTTTTTTGGGGTTCAAAGACTACAAAAACATCCACGACGATGTTTACAACTTCAAAGGAAAAACTTCGGGGAAAATAAAGCTCAGTGGAAAATTCACTTGTGCGAAATGTTTCAAAATTCATTTTCACAAGATAAGGTAAATTCGAATGGAACTTTGAAAATTATATTTTATGAAATTTGAATACAAAAATATGAAAATTTACCCCATCTGCTAATAAAATATCAATTTTCAATTATTGGTTTGGTGCTTTCGGTCAATAAAAAGAAGACAATGTACCCAATATAAGCACTCGGAATAAAAAATTCACAAAATCCTCCAAACCATATAGACATCTATGAAAATTTAAATACTTTTTGACATCCCGTAATTAAAACAGAGACTGATACTCGTGATTCCCACGCAATCACAAAAGGTCGACCTAATTTCACTCGAGTTTATGAACCATACAGGTAATCCAATACTCAACCCCTCCTCTCATATTCAAACATCCATATCTTCGGAGATATCTGATATCTATTTTATTTACACATCATCATAGAACAGAACTAATTAATCGATAAATCTCGACTCTCAGATCCATCATCTTTTCACAGTCGACCGCGTGCTAAACCAACTACAAATATAAATACAGTCGCAACAATGTTGAAATATAATTCAATAAAAACCTAAACGGCGGTAATATATTTCCTCTATTTAAATCTAGTTTGCAACCGGTAACATAATATGTCTAATAACCGGTGTTGTTTACTCGTTAACATTAACACGCGCTTTTCTGCAATAAGTACTTTTTATTCGACACTTTAATAATGTGCTGCTAGTCCAGTTTTACACGCTTTTAACGCCGCGCAGCTCGCACTAACACACCTGATAACACTCCTAATAAAGGTGAAGCGAGCGCCACAGTTATACTTAACAACTAAACGTATATAAGGGGTAGTTAGCATTTGAATTCTTTTCGCTGTGGGCTGATGGTGTTGGTTTTTTCTTTCATTCGTGCTGAGGGTTGTAACGACGATGAATAAAAGGGTGCGGAAAATGATGAATAAATTATCAGGTCGATAGTCCGTTCGAGAGTACACGTAAATACTACGTACCTCTACCTGTATACCGTTTAATTACCTTAAAAAGATACCAATCATAGGTATTATCGAAGAAATTTTTTATCGAGGGTAAATAATAGAGATTTTTCAATTTAAATTCATATTTATGTATTTAAACGAGAAAAAAAGGGGAAATTGTTGATTTTGAAAATAAGTTTACACAGTTAGGTGCTAGGTACATAAGTCTACGTGATTCCGAAACATTTCTCAAATCAAAGAAGTCAACTGGGTTCCCAATAGAGAAGCTGTACTATGTAGTTCAATTCGATTTAAAAATAAATTTTCCATCTGTACTCGTCTCTTTGATTTAACCAATGTGGAATGCACTATCAGTCAATCTGTGGTATGTAAACTTGGTAACAATTTCAAAGACGTTACTGTTGCATTTGGATTGTTTCGTAACATTATTTGTGATAGGTAATCGTAATTTTTACTCGATAAATTGATTCAAATTGTCGATTATTGACGGAGTATTCCTTTTTCTCATTTTTTCAAGAGAAAAACGTAAGTAGATACCTATTTTTTTGAATTCTTATTGTATTTACCATAGAAGTGCCATGTTTACAAAACAAATTGTCCTTTGGTCATTGACCTTTCCTTTTTTTTAATTGACCAGTTGAAATATCAGAATTTCGTTTAAAGAATACGTACATAACTTTTGATAATTTTCAACAAAATTCGTGAAAAATTTGAATTTAATAGCAGGGTTGTCATTTGAACAGCTTCTAATGGAAAATAGAATTTTTCATATGGTAGTATACTTGTACAATGAAAAGTTTAAAAAAAGTTAAAATTCAAAAAGAAAAAATTTCATTTTTAATAAGTGGTGATGATGAATTTTGTTTTGATATGTCCAAAAAAATAATTTCTCGATTTTGATACTGAAAAGTGAAGGTGTATTTTTGCACTTAAAATTATCATTTTCATCATAGAAGTTCGATGATTTCAAAAATGAAAAAAAAAACCTCGATTTAGCAAAAATCTCTGTTTATGGGCTAAATTTCTCATAAATATGAATTTTCTGGCCAAACTAAGGGTCCTACAAAAAAAATGCCAAGAATCAAAATTGTAGAGCTTAAAATTTTCTTTGTGCCAAAAGTGATTGGTTTTTTTCCTAGGAGGCTTAGTTTTCGAGATTTTTGCAGTCAAAGTTCGTAATGTAAAAAAATCATATTATATTTTGAACTTTGACTGCAAAAATCTCGAAAACTAAGCCTCCTGGAAGAAAACCAATCGCCCACGGCAGAAAGAGAATTTCAAGCTCTACAATTTTGATTCCTAGCATTTTTTTCGTATGACCCTTAGTTTGGCCAAAAAATCCACGTTTTCAAATAAAAATCGCATGATTTCGTTTCTATTTTGAAACAATCGACCTTCTGAGTATGTATGCCACTCTGTACATATTTGTAACTATAAAATACTGTTCATTTTTCACAATTAGCTATTAATGAATTTTCTAATATTTGATTATTGATCTATCGAGACAACAATCAAATTTCCTGTACATGAAAACAAACGCGATAAATAGGTACAACGGATATGACAATTTTTCGCTATCATATCAGCTCGAAAAATTTCCCAATTTAGGGAAAAGAAATGTGGAGAGGAATAAAGGAAGAACAAGATAATAAATAATCTTACAATGATTATATTTCTCAATTTTTGTCAATTGTCTAACGATTTTTTCGTTTATTTGTCTGTTCTTTCGAGACGACAAAATTTTCGTACTACACGAAAACACCGAATCGTAAACCACTCGAAACTACTCGACTCTGTTATAGGTAAAAGGAAACAACTCGATGGTTCTTTTTTCCGCGACTATCATTGAAATTAAACCCCCTCAGAAGTTGATCCGTGATAAGGAAACCATCGAGATCTAAAGGTCAAATAATAAAACGCGATTATCTTTCCTCATATGAACCATTCGCGCAGTTAATCTCGTGTCATGTACCAAGTTAGGCCAATATTTTACATATTAACGGTCCCAAGGCGTAAAATTTCAACCCAGGTATCATTTTTTTATCAAAATGGTCCAAAAAAACCCCAAGATGGCACCACCAAAGGGCTGTAAGAATCCTTTGAATCGGCGAAACTTTGACCCTGTATTGTTTGGGGACGCGCGTATCAACGAAATGTTACTTACAGACGCGGAAGTAAAAATTAAAGACGAGTTTTGGTTGAATCAAGTGTAAAAACAACACTCCGGGGATGTTACCGGTCGGTATATCGCGACACAATGAACATATGCTCGACCACCGAATCCGAGGGGTGTTGAAGAATTAGCAGGTAGTTTGGTACGCGCAGGGGAACGCAGCAGGGTTCACAGATCAAAGATTAAAGATCTGGTTTAATATTAATACACGGCAACTTAGACGTGTGCAATTTGCTCTTCATGGAGGGCTGGACCACATAATAATGCAGCTGTTTCCTTCTTCTATATAATATCACAATTAACCGGATTATTTCGAGCTTCGAATATCGTAATGATGCCTTGTACACTACGTACGAGAAATCTTACACGAGGTTTTTTCATTCCTATTTTTCCCTACGACTTGGTCGCCGGAAATTATTATGATTTTCGTGAAAAATTTTTCGTCTTGGTTGAGCTACGTTTTGATACGATAGCTTAGGAGAGGAAAAAAATGGCGAATTTTTACTCGATCTTTACGAATCTTTGGGCTATTATTTGTCTATGGAAAGAACGGGTATTAGCTTTGAATTCCTCGCAATCCGAGATAATTTAGTTATACCTACATCCGGATATTAATACGTTTAACGACGACTAATTACACGTAAAAGGATGTTGAAATATTTCTCGTCCATCTCGACCAAGTCGATGGTCGCATACACGTTCAGAAAAATCTGTAAACTACATTTCTCTCAAAACCTACTGTCATAATGCTTTAATTGGTACCCAAATCGTTTCGCCAGCTCAGCGCAAGCCGTCGACGAGACTGTACGAATGTTCGTACATACCTAACGTTATATACGCAGCATTCGAGCTCATTATTACCTTCGACGAAGAGAATTATCAATATGTCATCGTACAATTTTAGAAAACTTCAAGTATCGCGTACCACGTCGCACATACAGACATTCGCCCGATGACACTTACAAGAACGGAAAATTTCCCCGGGCACGTTGAAAAGCATGTATTTTTCAATGATGCCTCGCAATCATACGAATCGACTGGATTACCACAGATTAGCCAGTCCAATCAACGTGACCGGATCGAGTACAAGAGGAGGAGTATAAATTCCCACTTCGGAGAAAACAACTTTTCGAATGCATCAATACGACGAGAGAATGATTCGATGAAAAGAAATCCACTGGCTTTGATTCGTGCACCGGCCATAAAATCAAGCGCAGTTCGATAAATATACCTAGAAAAAAGGCCCCGGCTTTTGAAAAAGGTCGTATACCTTTCGATATCTTCGACAATCGCATTCCTTTCTCTCTTCGCAACCTTTAGATCTGCTGCATTGTTTAGGTCGATTCGTCTCGTACAATACCTGACTCCGAATCAGTCTCACGAAGCATCCTTATCTCGACTTTTATCTCGACTTGGTTTTCTTTGCATAAGATAATTTTCTCCACACAACTGGGCTATTCATTTCAGAGCAAAGATCAACCTGTGTATCTTGGTTCAATGAACGTTTGCATACCCCCACCCCCTCCTTCATTCAATATATAATCGATATAAAAAAAGTGTCATCTGTCTCTCAGGCTGCAATATGGTAAATTAATCGCTCGAAAATATCGTCTCGTCAAATATTTATCTTGACTGGCCATTTTATTTTCATCGCAGAGTAACTAGGGTAACGCCATCATGTCTTTTATCCTCCGTAGTCGCCATATAACGGTCCGAAGACGAGAATTTACAAATAAACTAGATATAATTATTTCGCACATCATCATTTTATTATCTATAGCCCGATTCTTTTTGTTTTTTGTGATTCGTTATGGTAAATCACACGACGATATCGATATTTAATCACAGACGACAATAAGAAACCGGTTCCAAACGTCTGTGTAGTTTTATATAAGTCAGAGTATGTTGTATATTGTACACAAATACTGTACCGTAAACTGTTTACCCTAATTAATATATTCTGTGTCAGCTGTTCTTTGTTATTAGGTTTCTACGCGATGAAAATATTTCCTTTTCGGATTGCGATGCAGTTATTACGAGTCGACAATGCATAAAAGTAGTACGAATCATCATCATCATCATCGTCGTCGTCAAGTGCACCCGAGCCAAGAGCTCTCGATACATATTTGTACACTAAGATTCAGGAAATGAACCCCCTCGACTGATTTCGCGATCGTAAAAAAAAAGGAAAATTTGTTACGAAATTTTTACCATACGTGAATTGAATCATGGCTTGTCAACTTCTCCGGTATCTTATCTGCGCTATCCCATTCCCGTCTATATAGATAGGTACATAATACACGACGAAATCGTACCGAGTAGACACTCCTATAATAAATGCGTCAAGTGTGATTTTCGATAGAGTAAACAGTGATGAAGAAAAAATCTGCGAAGATTATTAGCCCGAATACTTCTGCGCTGGTAAAATTTCGAGAAACTAAACCGATGATGTCATCGAATCGAACAATCGTATCGGTTTTAAAACCCGCGATAAATGTTGCTAACTGAATTGTCGAATCGATGAGTTTTTTTTCCCAACTTTTTTTTTTTATTTTCGAGTACTTCGTATATGAAAATAAATATACCGTGTGTACTAATTTTGAAACAACCGAGTAGAAAAAACGTTTATCTTTTGATTGTTTTTATAATAGCGATATTCTAAAATTTAATAATAAACCGAATCAGGACTGTGTTTTTTTTTCATTCTGTGTAAAAACACCTGTCGATGATACATCCCGAACATTTCGCTTATTGCGCAAAAAAAACCTCCAATTAAGATTAAACTTCTGTAAACACTTCTAAAATTATCACCGCGCCGAGGCAAAAATTCGTATACGGTTACAAAATTACTCGTATACGATAAGCTATAGGGTATAGATTCAATTAATCGAGATTATACAATGTGAGCGTCATTTATGAGCATAGAAGAGAGAAAATAACGACGTAGTTGAGAATTTCTTTTATTGAAAACGGTTCGTAGATTTCGAATGATTCGAGGTGTTTTTGTTGGAAATTTTCAGAGAGGAGGTTTAGACGAGTGGAAATTAACAATGGATCAGTCGAAAGATTATACCATATCAAGGAATTTACAAATGAGCTGAAGAGTGGAAAATCCCAAATGTACTTGAACCTATAAATTTACAAGTCAAAATGCAGATTATTTCGATTTTTGTTCAAAAATTTACCCAAGTTTTTCTTTAAAGGAAAAAGTTTTCAAATTATGGGAATGTTTTTGGGTCATGCTCATCACAATCGGCCATTTCGAAAAAATGGTCGAGTAAAGGCACAATCGGACTATCACTTCTCATGAAAATATTACGAAAGACAAAACAATAACTCAATTTTTCAACATTCAAAAGAATTCATCAAACATTAGAGAAATTAGCTTCAATCATCTTTTCACTTTTTTTTTCAATATCTGACACAGGGATGAAAAAACTAGATGACGGAGAAGGGCTTCCCTTCGCTTCCATCATTTTTTAAAAATCGGGAAATTTCTAAAAAAATAAGGAAATTTTCGGAAAAACAGTTCCAACTCCCAAATTAATCCAGAAATTTTCAAAAAAACTGATAAATTTTCCAGCTCAAAATTTGTTTGAAAAATTCGTTAGAAAATGTACTTAGTTACTTATGGAAATTTTCCTTTCGAGAAGAACCTTTTCAATCATTAATAGATATGTTTTAGGGCTTTAATCAAAGACTTTTGATTTACCATAATTGGACCGATGATTAGGCGAACCAAAAATATGTGCTTTTTCGTTGAAATGTTTGTTTTGAAACCTAAAAGTATGTAAGAATAGATGTTTTTTCTAAATTCAGCAAAAAAATTCCGATTGAGCAAAAACAGGGCGAAAATTGAAGGGTGAAAGCGACCAAGGCAAGAAAAAAATTTGATTTTATGTAAAATGAAAAAAAACTGTCATTTTATCAAAATAAGGAAATCTATATAAGGACAACAATTTTTGCAGAAAAGGGTATTTAAAAGCTTAAATTTCATTTTTAGCTGATTTTCGGAATTCTAAAATCAGCTATTAAGTTTGGCCCGACGATTCCATTGTATTTCTTTAAATTATTGTACATCAAAATTTCGTCCACACGATAACTCTCGTGATGATTAACGGAATAAGCTGAAATTTTTATGAGAGGTTCAGCACTACCAGAAATAGAAGCTTATAGATTTTGAGAAAAATCGATGAATCGGTTCTCGAGTTATTCGCGATTGAAATTTTCAAAAGCCTCTAACACCTAAAATAAAGCAGTTACTCGAAATATATGTAAATAACCTTTTTGGTAGTACTTAAAAGGATGCACAAAAAATGTTATATACAATTTTCATTTTTATGAACCGGTTCCCGAGTTATTCGCGATTGAAATTTTCAAAAGCCTCTAGCACCTACAATAAAGCAGTTACGTGAAATATGTAAATCACCTTTTTAATAGTACTTGAGAAAGTGTACAAAAAAGTTCATATACAATTTTCGTTTTTATGAACCGGTTCTCAAGATATAAGTGACGGAAAATTTCAAAACTTCATCACTGATGTATTCATTTCCTGAATTGAAAAATAATGCTTCGATGTTGTGTACAAAATCAGTTTTTCTGACGCAGTTAATGCGAGACTTTTCTCCAATTTTTCCATCATTTTTTTCTCCCGAAATATGTGAAAATAGGTGTTTTCAAAATTCACCAGTTTCATCAGGATGATGTAATTCGTGGAGGAATGTAATTTTTTAGCTAATGAGCACTTCAGGTCCACTTCAAATCTATTCCAAACATGGCTCTATCATCAAACTATAATCTCCACACCACGAGAAAATCCCCCCCCCCATTTTCAAATTGATTTCAAACCACAGAATCTCACAATTTGAAAGATACCAAGTCATCCTTATTTTTAAAATGCAAAGCGATCAATTTCCACCTTGACTCGACTCATTCCGTTAAAAAACAACGATTCGATTAGAGCATATTTTCTCTCCATTTTGCAAAAGGTCAATGAAGAAAACTGATCTCTAGACTAAACATTAAGTACACTTCCTTTCATTCTTTTCGACTCTTAATTAACGACTGGTATTGCTTCTAGCCTCCTTGATATCGGTAAATTTATTCGCAATATTAAACATTCAAGAAGAAATTACCATAATGGTATCTCTTCTTTTTTTTTTTTTCGTTCTTTAAACGCTCATCATCGCGGAATTTAATAACTTATCAGAAAGTATACAGCAGACAGATAGAACTCGTTGAAAATTGCTTAAAAGACGCATTATATGTTGGTTGTGACGACAACGCAACCGTTAAAGAAGGCGAATTACAAAACATTAATTCATCGGGGGTACTCGAATATCGTATACTTAAAATTTTATCATCACTGATGCTCAAGTAGGGCACATGTATCGTAGGTACGCGTACATAAACGATCGCGTTGCACGGCGGCGAGCACCGCAAACCAGGTAACGATTTCATTTATATAGACAAGGACAATTCTTATAACAGTTTTTCTCATACATTGGCATTCAAATGAAACAATTATTCTTTCTACATACCTACGTCACACATCAAATAACCGGTATCGGTTTAGGTACAGAGAGCTTTGTTTTAAAATACGTCAAAGGGGAATATACCCTTTGATAAAAAGGTAAACTAAAGAAGATATATGTTGTTTGAATGCTGCGTGTACCAGTATCGTAAAATCTTTGAAAAAAACTGAGAGTAATGCGAGATGATGAATCAACATGGCAAGTATCTCCGGAACATGATTAACATTTAGCCGCCGAAATCCAATGTAACGCGTTCGTGTTAATTAGTTAATCAATATACGAATGCGAAATTATGTAAAACTATCATACGAATACGTGTGCTGAGATATTACGATCTATTCTATATGTACAATGGAATGATTTTTCGAGGATATCGCTTCGAGGCAGAAGCCATTACTGGGTAACTTGACCAAGTAAACTTATGGGTCCAAATGCTGTGAAATATTTCACAAACTCCCTTTCAACATGGTCTTAATGAATTAGATGCATTCTCAGCGTCGCTATGGAATATTTTACTATCACACGACGATGCTGGGATGTGGTTTCGTTTGGAGGAATTTTTATTCAGAAAATGCAGCTATTTTATAAGAAGAGGTGTAGGCATGGAATCAATTTCACATATACGAATATTACGTACTTTGAACATACATTCTGGCCCCTGAGACTAAAATTCGGAAACCTTTCGTAAGCGAGAAATGGAGATGCCATGGGAAGGAAACAGCCTCAAACTGAAAACGATATGAAGGAAATTGTAGGATTCATTTCAGATGATTGACTCTTTGGAATTGACGTTTGGAGTCGATACAGACTGTTCGTGTAAAATTATAGGAAATTGGAATTTATCGAAGTGGAATTAATGCTGAGCCAGTTCAGGCAAAAAAAATTATTATTAGAAACCATTTCTTAAGGCAGATATTTTGTTGGTAAAATTTATGGCAAAATCTTTTCAAAAGCTATGTTCAAGCCCAATCCATCTAAAGTTGGTATTATTGCATCAAAAAATGCAAAAATAGGTAGATTAATGTAAAAGAAAATTTGTTGTCAAATGTTGATCATTTTTTAAACCCTGAAATTTTGAATTTTGATTGCATTAATAATATCGAAATTGGGATACTTTTTGTTTCAATTTTTTTCATTTAGACCAGATGGATCCACGTGATTCATAAATAGTGAACTTCAAGTGGAATTTCATTGCTGCATAAAAACATCCATAATTGTACGAAGTTTTGATTTTTCAATTTTTTTCATTTCATTTTTGAAAAATCACAGAATTTAAACTTATTTTTAGTATAAAAACTTCCAAAATTATCACTTGATATCATAAATCACGTTTCATAACGAAAACTACATAAAACGGTAGGTAAAATTTTTTACTTCACATGATGCTGCACAGAAAATAACTCGGGAACGCTCTTACGTAGTATTTAACCTTGAAAAAATACCAGCATTCGATACCTAGATCAACATTTGGCACTTTACCTTATTTGGTTGGATTGATTTCTTTGAACCAAGAAACAAAAATTGTGAAAAAATTCGCATTATTACGTTTTTTTTGGCCACAAAAAAATTACTTAGAATACAATGTCATGGATGAAAAAATTCCTAATGAATGTTATCGTCAAGGAGAATATTTGCAGCCTAGAGCAGAAATTATTTCTTCATTTTGCGAAAAAAAAGTTCAATCAGATGAAAATTCAAAGTTCCTGCTTTAAAAAATTTCTCAAAATGAAGATAAACAAGAATGTAATGACCCCTCTCAGATGCAAATTTCCCCCTTATTAATATTGGTCATTAGCAATTTTTTCATAGGAGGTATAATTTTCATGTATTTTGATGTTTTCCAATTTACCGTTGAAATATTCAATTTTTTGCATTTTTCTGGTAAAATTCGAATTTTTTTATCTTAAAAAAAAAACAACAAAAAACAATTTTTTTGAAGATTTTTGAAAATTTTTGTCCTAGGTTCAAAGAAAATGAGAAAACCAACTAATTAATGAAACTGAATACAGAACAATTCGATTTTTTTGCAATTTTTCCAGAGTGGGGCTCTTTGATTAGAAGGTAGGCCTATTTTTCACGTTTGAAAACTCATAGTAATCAAAAAATTCTATTTCTGGAATAATTGAATGATTTTCTTCTAAGAGGCTTAGTTTTCGAAATTTTTGTAGTCAAAGTTCGAAATTTGAAATGAATTTTTTACATTATAAACTTTGACTGCAAAAATCTCGAAAACTAAGCCTCCTAGAAGAAAATCATTCCTCTGCTCCAGAAAGAGAATTTCAAGCTCTACAATTTTGATTCTTAGCATTTTTTTCGTAGGACCCTTATATTGACCATAAAGATGGATTTTCTGGTCAAACTAAGGGTCCTATGAAAATAATGCTGAGAATCAAACTTGTAGAGCCTGAAATGTTCTTTCTTCATTGGGTGATTGGTTTTCTTCTAGGATGCGTAGTTTTCGAGATTTTGGCAGGTCATTGGTCACCCTGTACTAACTCGACCAGATGCTTCCTTCAATTTTCCATCAAATTTCCAGACACAATCTTGAGATTACTGCTTCGTCTCTCTACCTTCCGAGAATCATCAACATCTCAGTTCTCCTTCGCTCGAAACGTGCCAAAAAAGACCATCTTCAAACACACACCTCGTTTTAACTTTCAAACCGTGTCTCGGAGAGATTTCATCGAATATCCAATATGATATTAAGCTGTCGTTTGGACTATGGTCTATGGACCATACCCATATTGTAGGATCGCATCGTACGGTATATATAATTCAAACTGCGCTGGTCGGCGTGGCGCGTGAAACGAATATTCAAGACACGTTGTTTACCGATGCCAGGTCGCATCCTAATACAGGTTAGTCTTATGGGTGAAGACTCGTCATTTTACTGAAATGGACCGGCGTTTTACAATTCGCTTCATATATATTAATATGATTATCATATACCATCGTCTTCTTCGCCTCAGTCGTGGACACAAGACAAGAGTATACAAATACCGCGCCGCGCGTACGGTCGTTTGCACGTATCGAGTCGCCGCCGCTCTCTTCCCCAAAAAAACATTAGAACAGTTAAATACAGTCAACAGTCATCCGAAAGAAACGAGAAAATATACTCGGGAGATCATCTACGATGCTTTACGCGTTTTTACCTCCGTTGCTTCATCGTTTATTTAACCGGATGGCTATATGGTTTTTTTTCTTTACTCTCCGTCTCTCTGTCCGTCTTTCTTATTCTTTCACTTTGCACGGACGCGCCATAGCGCATGATCGTATTCGCTTCCAAATCGGTTATCATGTTCTATTTCGTTGCGTTCAAATTACTAATTTGATTTCACCGTTGTTTCAACTCTCATATATACCTTCAACTAGGTACATACGATCTACGGTTACCATCCTAGAAGACTACTCGTATCGACGACTCGAGAAAGCAAATCAGCCATGTATCATCCCATCCGCCTCTTTATTACACTTTCAAACATTGTCGTCCGCCAAACCAAGTATATCGCATCTTTGAATCTTCTTCGTCTGGAAACATTACAATATCGACGACCTCCATTCTTCGCATACCTCGAACAAACAAATACCCAGGCTCATTCCCGCATTGCCGGACTAATTCCAAGATTTACTCGTACGCATGTTTATTCAAACATTGAAATAATTTTAATCAGAAATCATACACAGGCATTAAGCGTCTTCGAGGACTCATCTTCAAGGTCCATTCGATTGGGTTTCGGCGAATTCTCGTTAACCTCTAAATAAATAAGCTATCTGATGCGTTGTCGTGTTGTTTCTCCTATCTTACACACGCGAAAATAAATGAAACTTGTTAACAATGTACACATGTCCAACATCCTCAACCATCAAATCTTTCGTCGGGCTGTTTTGGCCTTTACATTCTCACATACGGACATTCGTCTCCGCTCCAACACTTTCGCATCAAAGGCCATCATCTCGTCATTTAAAACATTACAAGTGCTAAAGGGGTGAAGGGGGAGGGTAATGGAATCTGAAATCTCAATTAACAACGGAAAATTTGAAAAAAAAGGATGGAAATTTCAGCTTTTGAAAGCTTTTTTCAGCAAAAGTCATCGTCATCGCTCACTCAGGCTAAGTAAATTCGCTTATTTCAATAAAATAATGGATATTTCACAAAATTTTGGATTAAATAGTTTTTTCTGGTGGTCCCCCTTCCCCTTTCTTCTCGAATGATCGTACATCGCATCATACGAAAAAAAATTAAAATAATTTCTGCTGAGAAATGATCGTAAATACCTGCACAAAATCATTAGTTAGAGGATTTTCAACAGGTAGCAAATAAATAGCAACAGTCGAAGATATAAACTCTCTAATTAGGCACACTCGACCGAATTTCAGAAAAATATTGACCAACGATGGTCTTAATTACTCGTATAATTTCATATCAGGTACTTATAATCCTTTTGAGGCTTTTTCCCCAAGTATAATGTCATCTTTTCAAATACCTACGACAAAATAGCCTTTTCACTGATATTTCCAAAAAAAATGTTAGCAGATAAGAACCTCAATATCCTAATGGAAGGATATCGATATTCTCCATTTAAAAAAAACCAATATTCAACATTTTTTTCATCCCATCAAAATATGCAATTCTGAAATTGACCTGCCTACAATTTATGTACCTACGTATGAAGGCTCATGATGGCTTTTCAGGCTTTTTCAGTTTTTCCCCCAGAAATTACCTGAAATTATCAAAAAATGCCTATTTCGATGAAATATTTGCTGATTCAAAGACTTAAAAATGGAAGTTTTTCAATCGGGGGAGGGGGGCGGTGTGAAAAACTTCTTTCGACGAAAAAATTCATCTTTTTGAATGAAATTGAATAAATTTCAATCTTTCAAAACTGTTTCTTTCAGCCTTCCTCTGCTAACTCTGATTTCTTTAACCATATTTTTTGGGAAAAAACAATAAATATTTTTCAAATAATTCGAATAAAATTTTGATCGCAGAAAATTATCATTCAAGATAACCTTTTCGCAAAAATTGCAAAAATGTTCCCAAAAAATCGTTGAAAAATATTGTACAAGTGATTTAAATGCCATAAAAAATGTGAAAATATTCATAAATTTACATAAAAATCAGTAAAAATTACGCAAAAATGAAAAAAATTATGAAAATTTTGGAAAATGTGAAAATTCTAGTTCATTCAAACGAAGTTTCACTTTCCCTTGAATTCTAAAGAATTTTTCAACCCCCCTCATTATTTCTGTATTAGTTTTTCGTTCGAAAAAAATTAATTTTCAATGATCAACAAAAATTTTTCAAGTTTCTTTCAATCGTCAAATTTTTTGTAAAATTTTGAACATTCGAGATAACAGACAAAAAAAACCCAACAATCTGACACATTTGCTATTAAATTCTCATTACCAAACTCCTTAATTACAATAAAGTCGATTTCAGGGAATTAGGGGGCAGGAGGGGGTGGTTGGAAGCTGACAAAATTTGAAAAATTTGAAAATCCGTTTGAAATATTGAAGCCAGAACTCAAATTTTCACATTTTTCGGTTGTCAAATTACCAGTCATTTATTTTCTCTTCACCCCTCACCTCTTACCCTTTTCGACGACTCTGCGACTACCACCAAAGCTAAAAAATGAACCAAAAATTACCTCGATCTTCTCTCTATCAACAAATTCACCATCTCGAACACCAGTTCACCTACAAACGGCGCAAAAAAACGAACACCGAACCGTTGAAATTTACAGTGTAATCTACAATGGTCGGTACTCGTGCCATGCACTGCCATCTGCAACCTCATACCTGAGACAGGTGCACGATGACCGTTTCGCTTGCATAATACGTTAACGTTTAACCTAGTCTCAGCAGTTCCTCTTATCGCGCCACAAAATACATAATTTTCGATTTCAGTTTAAATTCGGCTAAAAAATGGAGGAAAGAAATTATAATCTCATAAGTCATAACTCTGCTCTCATTACAGGCACCTCGCAGCTGCAAAGTTTAAATAAGCAGCGATTTCCGAAAACTAATAAACCTATACTATACTTATAGCAGATAGATACACACGAGGATGTCGGTGGAGGCAGGGGTGTAGACGGGAGCGAGATACATAAAGAACCATATAACGTGTAAAACCCGTTGTTACTGTCGAACATTTGTTACACATAGAGACTTGTGCGTGAAACAATATTCGACTGGAACAGCAGACGTATCATCTGTCACCTATTAATCACCTTTCGATAGGATGCTGCGTCCTGAGACACATTCGACGACAATTTTAGATACTTCGAGACAGCAGACACAGCACGTACCCAGTCCCAAATATCAGGTGGCGAAAGTAAAAAATTTGACGAATGTTGCGTGAAAATATGTCATTTTTCATTTCATTTGGAACAGGATGAGGGGAGGGGGGAAACGGTGGCAAATCTAACCTTTTTTTTGGTTGAGCTCGGGTTTGAAAATTTTTCAGAGTGATTAGTAACCCTGTATGATTGTTTTATTCGCTATTTTTACCTGACGTGGACGTGTGCTAGAATGAAGTAAGAGCAAAATTTTACAAAAATTGATTTTCAGGCAATTAAATAAATATTTTTGGTATTAAAGTCGAGAAATTTTTTTTTGGACATTTTAAGCAAAATTTATTCGTTATTAAAAATGAAATATTTCCCATTGAATTTTGAATTTCTAGTGTAAAGTTCAATTTGGGGTTTTGACCTACATTTCAACTGAGGTTCAATTTACAGCTTCGTAGCTGGCACAATTTTAGATCAAATTTAAAATAGAAATTTTCAAAAAAAATGAGAAGAAGAAGAAGAAGAAGCAGAAAAAAAATCAAATGAATTGCTGTTTTTGGGAAACGAGAGCAAAAATTTAGAAAAAATTGAAATTCTGGCGAAAAAATGTATTTTTTTACGTTTTCAACATATCTACCAATTTTCTTCAATCAAATGATAATTTTGCCAAATTTCGAAGATTTTGTAGAAATACGGCTAAAATTTCGAATATTTCGTCTGATTTAGGAGCAATTCCGAAAAATTGCTTACTTTTGAAAAAAAAATCACTCTGAGTCTTCAAAATGGCCATTTCTTTGTCAAAAAAGAACCAATTTTTCAAAATTGATGAACCAAAGACTTCTCTTATCATCCATTTCTCACTCTTACTGCGCCCGAATTCACTTTCCATCAAAAATTGACCCTTTAATTCGCAAATTTTCCAAAAAAATTCAAAAATTTCCCGATCAATTGTCAGATCTGTCAAGTTTTTGTCAAACTCGATGTTTCTTTCGAAACATATGTATCTGTATTATGCTTCGAACTGAGCAATATTTTCAATAGAGCCTCAGCAGCAGTTATTCCTATAAAACCTGCACTTGGCGAACAATTAGCAGAGATAATTTACCAGACTGCGACGACACCACGATACGGGAACAGAGCGTACGTACTCGTATGCGAAAAAAAAAACACAACACCACGTCTCGTACACGCAGAAAAAAGCAGATAGAGAGAGAAATGTAACAAAGAGACCAGGATAATTTATGCTTCAGTATGTAACTAACGCGTGGTAATCGAATATAGAAAAGTCACATTGGCTATAGATGGTTCACACAGGTGCGCCTGAGGCATCGGCAGTTATCGTCTTCTCTCAAGGCATGCGAACGCGATAAGCTGATAAAACTGGTAACTACCGAGATGAAATGATCTCAATAGATGTTTGTTCGGAGCACCGTATCGGCTGGTTCGATTTGGAAATAAAATACCGAAAAAGAAATCCCGTAATATAAACCTCTCTACAGATAAAGTCAGCTCTTATCTTTTGTTTGTGTTGCCAGCGAACGACAGAGCGGCCCTGAGTCGATATTTAAGTAACATACTTCCTCTCTCAGCAACTCTTTACCTATCGATACCATCCCAATTCCAACTGTTTGAAAAAATTTCTCTATGTTGATTTTCTTCTCGTAATCATGCTCGGTGTGGGTCTGGGTATTTTCACGAGCTATTATGGCGGTGACGAACTCAGCACACATAACTCTTCTTTATCTCTCGTAGCATATTTCGTCATAATACTCCCAGTAAGTAAAGCATAAACCTAAACACTTGCATATTGGGAACGTGGTATAGGAAAATAACTCTTGAAAAAAAATTTTCACCTCGAATAAAAAAACATACGTGAAAAAAAAACAAGATTATCGCTCGGCTCGGGTTCTTCATGAGGTATGTATTTGCAATAGGCTCGCGGAAGTTAGCATTTTTTTTCTGATTCGCTGGGTCGTAGCTTTATTCAAGTCTGCCATTATCGATATCGCTGATTGACGCGAATGAGAATCGTATCGAGTGTTTTATTGTATTGGAAACGCGGATCGCGATAACTCAGCGATTAAAATGTCTCAGGATTCGCTCATACTGCGATATATTTCATCATAGGGATCAATTAACACGACACAGCGACGGCTCAGTTATGTGGAAGATATAATTATAAAGAAAAATTCTCGGAATTATGTCCCATACGTTCAACTCACCTCGTAATACGTTTGAAATTATCCAAGATCGCGGATTTTTCCACACGCAGGTATCCCTTTACAAGTCACACTATGTAGCAATATGATCGCGAAAAATCAGCAACTCGTCGATCGCACCTTCAAAGTGGAAATTTTTTAAACTCAGTAGTACGAACGTACACGCGCGAATCGCGACTGACAATTACTTTTTATCCCAGATGTCAAATTCGAAAACGAAAACCCATCGAAAGTGAAACATTTCATATTTATACAGACAAAACGTGTAAAATAGGAATTTACACAGACGAATGCTCGAACGCCTGACGCATGCTGCTTCTGTTTATACAAACTCGATCGTCGCGAAATTTATTTTTAATGCTAAAAATGATCGAAATGCTAACAAATCGCGAAGATTTCGTCAAAAAAAAAATTCGTCAGCTTCGCGTAATCGTACGAGCTTTAAAAAGCATCTGGTTCAATAAAATAAAATTAAGTATGTATCGCGACGAGACGTGACAAATTCGATCGCAACCGCATCTGCGATTATTCTACAATACCTACGTAGATATAAGTATACATTTTTCATATCACATGACGTGTTTTTTTCCTCAGAGCACATTTTCGTGGGATTTTAAAAACATTATGTCAATGTACCTAAAGCTGTACTAGACGAATATGCTATAAGAGGCGAGATTTTTTACAGAGTCGTGTTTTTTTCCAAACCCATTCGTCGAAGTATTGAAAATTGACAGGATTTTATCGCCTTGGATACTCGATAGTGGTCGTATCTCGATATGAGTTTTATGAAATACTACGAAATTTGGCTCGTCGATTACGAAATGTGATGTTATATTTTGAATACAAATCGTTGAAATTCAACTCGATATGTATGACTAATGAAAATATACTCTTCAGTACTTCAAAATGTAGATCAACCCTCTTCATTTCCTTCTCTCAAATTATACTTTAAAATATGACGCAAAATATTGCAAATCGATATAGAAATTATGATTTTTTGGATGGATTTATGAACGTAGCTATACGAGTCCTTCAAAAAAGAGACGAGTTCGCAGGTAGAATCGATACGTAAAATACGAATACCTATTCTCTCACGTAATTACGAGATCAATTCATCAAAACGATGTAATTATCATGATTCGAAAAATTCAAACACCTGAAAGCTGGGAAATTTGGCGCAGAAAAATTTCACAAAATTCAAACTTCATCGTATAACGTAAATTCATTAATGATAATCGATACATCATTAGGTACATTGCTCGTTAATGATTTTACGCGACGTCTTAATTGCAAAAAAACATAATTTTTCTCTCGATCTTTTAGCATTGGTAAAGTAACGAATTATTGTTCTGAAAACCCCTCTCCTCACCCTCCCATCTTTCGAGTCAATTTCACTTCAACGATATTTTTTCTGAGGCATTTTTCAGTGGTGATGAGATCTTTGCTGATTGAAAATCTCCCCTCCCCCTCTCAATATAATAGCACACTCGATTTATTCAATGATTTTGAAATAAAAGATTAAAAGAAAAATGAAATGGTGAGTTCGCTGAAATGAGGTATTTTCGAAAATCGTGATTTTCGAGGCAAAACGTGTAATTACCAAAAATTATGAATTTTTTATCCCTTCCTCAAAAATGAAGATGAAAATGCTCTTCAATGAAGAGATCTTGAAGAAATACTGCAATTTTTTGTTTCACAAAAATAGACATAACTGTAGAAAATTTTCAAAAAGTGGTCAAATTTTGGACAAAATGTTCGTTATTTCGACATTTAAGATGAAAAGAATTGAATTTTGATCCGTTTCTGCCCATCAGAGGTCAAAATATTCTCTCACTTGGAAATTTTTTCGCGTTGATAAAATGATCTCAAAGTATTGCTGAATTTTTTTGATATTTTGGCAAAAAAAAGACAGAATTCCTAAAAAATTTCAAAAAATGCTCGACTTTGGGAAAGAATTTTCGTCGTTGAGATATTTTACCAAAAAAGTTCATTTTCACCCTTTTTAGACTTTGAAAAATTGAAACGTGCTCTCGTCATGAAAATTTTTGGTGACTGAAAATTTACGATAACTTCTAATTTCACAGCAATTTCGATCAAATTATTCACAATTTTATTGAGTAAAAGTTCAATAGCAAAGGTAAAGTAAAGAATACATTTTGTATTCGATTCGTTCAACACTTAACCTACCTATTTATGTAAAATTAATCACTGAATTGACCCTTTTTGGATCAATACAATAACCCTTTATTTATTCGATGATTTTAAAATTTAATATAAAAAAATTCAGCAAAAAGGTCGAAAGAAATGTGAATTGAGTTCATTGAAATGAAATATTTTCAAAAATCATAATTTTCGATTCGAAAGAATTATGAATTTTGTATCCCTCGCACACAAATGCAAATGAAGTTGCTCTTCAATTAAGTGATCTCAAAGTATTATACCTACAATTTTTTTGAAAGTTTTATACAAGACAGACATGATTTCAGAGAATTCTCAAAAAATACTTGACTTTTAGACAGAGTTTTCGTTATTTTGACATTTTAGTTGAAAAAAGTTGAATTTTAACCCATTTTTGACCCTCGAAAATCAAGATATTCTATCGTCTGGAAACTTAATCGTGTTAATGAAGTGATCTCAAAGCATTACTGATTTTTTTTTTGGATATTTTGGCAAAAAAGAGACAGACTTCGAAAAAATTTCCAAAAAAATTCTAGATTTTGAGACAAAATTTTCGTCGTTTTGATAGCTTTCAGTATTTTTCACTTTGAAAAATTTTGGTGATGTAAAATTGACGATAATTTCTAATTTTGCAGCAATTCTAATTAAAATATTGACAATTTTTTTGAGTAAAAGTTCCAAAAGCAAAGACAAATTAGGGGTAAGTTTGATATTCGATTCATTCAAAGTATTACCTACTTACAAATGTAAAATAATTCATTGAAATTTTCAAAGCAAATTGATTGATACACCTATTCAACAAAAATTTCAAAAAATGTTCAACATTTAAACAAACTTTTCGTATTTTTTGACATTTCAGACACGAAAATTGAATCCTAACCCTTTCCAAATTTCAAAACAAGCCTCAAGCTGGAAAATTCAAGATGATTCGTACAATTTGATGTAGTCAAAAATCATCTACCTAATTTCAAAAATTCGAATCAAATAAATCAATATTATTCGTATCGAGCAAAAGCACAAAATACGTATAAAAAAGTATTAATTTTATCATCCCATTATGTGGCAAAAGATGAGAAAAATTTTTCCATCGCATAAGGTAGGTAATTTCGATGACAAATAATTTCACATCAAGAACAACCCATTATACTTCTCATCAACTAAGTATCTATTTTCTTAGAGGTCACTAAAATATGTACATACGAAGTTTCCACAAGCAGCCATCATCAAACGAATCAAGGACGTAAAATTGCATTAAAAATTGAACGTCAATTTTAACCTACATCAAAGCAAATAACCCAATGAAAAGTAACCGCATTATCAATGATTAGTTGCATTATGCTCGTTATAGGAGAAAATGAAAAATAATCGATCGTAAAAACTAACAACATCGATCTCATCCCATATAGAACAATACCGCAGAATAAATTACGACGGATAAAAATATCCGATTAATTAAACGTTTACGTATATTAATATGAAAACAGAGGGGAAAATTTACTCGTAAATTACCCATTCGAGATCATTTTTCAAAACGGAAATAAATTAGTAACGCGAATCGTGGGCACGTTTAAATATTTACATAAACCACGAACACTTAAAATTTATCACTATTCGACTATCACCAACGAAATAAAAAAAATCAACTCACCAATTGAAAATTTTCACCAATTCGAATTGATCCAACTTCGTACGTTAATCTCCAGCAGGCGATTTTCTCAATCCGGAAAACGGGCACAAGTTCAAAAAACAGCGCGAACTTTGGAAAAAGCAAGAAAAAAAAATAGATAAAATACAATTCAACTATAAATTTTCTAAACAACAAAAAAAAAACGCCAAGTTTCTAACATTAGACGAATTAGCGATTGAAAAAAAAGTTATAATAAAGATGAAGCGAAAAGAACGACTGATAACTTAAGACACGCCGAAGATAACGATTTTCTTCAGCCAGAATAGTCACCGAAGTATTAAGAAGAAATGCAGATAGATACCTAATTGAACTGGATGATCTAATTGGGAGGGTGAGCGCGACGCATGCGTCTTCCTGCCTCCTATTGGAGTATGTACCCAGCGAACAGTGTTGCCAAGCTTGAGATACTGAACGATTTTCTGAAATTAGATTTTTTTAATGTAGTTGGCTGAAATTGAAAAAGAGTGCGAATCGTGTGAATTTTTTAATTCTTTTTAAATCGAAATTCGTAACGTAGAAAATTTTTTCAATTTTCGTATTAATCTTATTGAAATTCAAATAGGAAAATTTGCAGTTTTTTCGAATTCCACGCCAAATTGGAAATTTTCGAGCCAAAAAATCACAAAAAATATTAAAAAAATATAAATAAAAAAAATTAATTTTTTTTTAAATGTATGAAAAAAATTAACGATATTTAAATTAAAAAATGAAAAATTTTTACCATAGGCTGCCATAGATGAAATTTAAGTAAAACAGAAATACGTGAAAAAAATAAAAAAAGTGTAAACTTTTTTTTTTCAATAAAGCAAAATACTTTTGAAAAATTCGCTAATTACTTCAAATGGTTAGTTCAAAGTACTTTAAATGAAAAAAACTGAATACCAAGTATGGACTACCGAAGCCAGTAGACCACCTTAACATTCCACTTTGACTTGAAAACTGAACGATTTTGGCTTGAAATATGAAATTTTAAATAATTTTCATAACAGGAGATCAGATAACCCCTCCCTAGCATTACACTGGAAGGTGTACCCTCGGGCTATATGGTCCGTGGAACGTTTATTGATAAGAGTTTTTTTTTACTGATACCACGGGTAATAAATTTCCAACGGAAAAGCTCGATTGGTGTGGAAAAAACATTGTAAAAAGAAGAAGGTGGGCAGGTGGGATGAAAATTGGTTCGAGCGTAGGTAAGTGTGTCGATTTTGTGTACGAAGTAAATTTCGATCTAATCGCGAAACATCACCGGATAGGTATACCTTTGCGAAATGGACGTCTGCAGGCCAACGAGGTGTAGCGAAAAGAAAAGTTAATCTTCGAACTGTGGTTACACTGTTTATACGACAACGATACTACCGAAGGATCGTTCTACACGCACGATGAATTTAAGATACGACGAGGAGCGAACTCGAACTTTCGAGGCAACAAAACAATGCACGCAGCCGCAAAAAAACTGTTACAGTTCAGGCAGCTTGTATCTCATTGTCGGTATCCAACGCCGATATTACGCGCTACGTGCTGTACCGGCTAGCACAAAACGTGCATACGCCAGAGTAGGAGATAAGACGCAGTAGGTGGAGGGAGAGTTAACTCTTCTTTTGATATCTGCGAACTGAACTTACGAACCAATAGAAATACTAGTTTTAAAACAGCGTCAAATCAACGCCGATGCAGAATCGCGCCGACAAGGGGAGTGGTGAATGTTTAGGATAAAATCTCCGCTACCGTTTCATCTATACCTATGCTCTATGGCACCGTGAACTTTACGATCCGGCAACTTTTTCCAAAAGCGCAGCTTAGGTAGCGGTGTGATTCTATTTTGGTGAAAATAGGGGGAATAACCGAAGATGTCGCAGATACTCTTCGCATTATTTTTTTTGCCGAATTTGCTGAGTATATTTTTTAGGGCTGGAAATTTTTGGAAAATTTCAATTTAGTTGATTTTTCTGTTCGATGATCAATGTCAAATCATCTCGAATGTGAAATTTCAGAAAAAATTTTTTTTGAGGGAGGCTACGTCTCTTGATTCAAACTAATTGCATTCCTATAAATCAATTTTGATAGATGAATTTATTTTCTACGAGAAAGCCGAAAGGTGAGGTACTGGTTTCCCCTCCAATTCTTAATTCAAATTTTGAAAGTAAAATAAAATTAGTCCTATGTATCTGTCTGGTATTTTTCATTTTCAAAAAAGAATTTTCACTTTTTCCTATTTTTCAAATTGTATTACGAAGGTGAATAATTTTTTTCCTCAGAGAGGTTTGTAATTTTTTGCAACGAAATACCCAAGGTAAAAAATTTACTAAATTTTTTAGAAATGAATTCAGAATACAATAGATACCTACCTAATGCAAATTCAAAAAGTAAGTTTAGTTTTTCTTTCTTTCTTTCTTTCTTTCTTTCATCTTTGACCATTTGACCACAAGCTATTCGATACGAAGAAGTAAAATAAAAGTAGATTTACGATTGATGGCAAAAAGTTTCATTTTTTTTTAATTTCTCAAAAGAAAAATGGTAGACATAGGTTTGTCAAGAGCTCTACAATTTTTTTTTAAATCTTATGAAATTCAAGAACTTTCAAAGCGAACTGAGGTGCATTAATTATTTTGGGATTATTCTTATAATTTATTTCAATCTACTTTTTACAACTTGATTAAAATTTAAAGCTAATAGCTTTAAGAATAACGAAACTGACGGGGACGTACTTTAAATTCTTATTAATAAAAAATTCTTGAATTTCATCACCTTTACCTAGATAGTTCAATGCTAGAAAGAACCTCAATTTAAAAATATTTTGTAGACTGAATTCAAATTTAAGGAACTACCTAGGCTATGGTTATACTTAAATCAGTGACTTGGTAATTTGAAGAAAAAAAATAGGTAGGGAGGTAGGTTGGTATATGTCGATTAAATTACCCAAGTTTAACTACTAGGAAAACACTGAGCGAATGGCGAATGAACAGGACAAAACTGCAATCGTGAAGGCCAGGGAACAAAATTTTCATTCTGGAAAAAAGAAACATCCTTCATCTACCTAATTAAAATGAAAATTTATATATTCAAGTCATAAAAATTGTGGGGAATGATTTAGGAATAGGTACCGATTAAACTTGGTCAAAATTTCTTGTTTTCAGGCCCGTGATGGGCAGATCCGAGGATCTTTAGATCTTCCTGATCTATAATTCAGATACTTCGTAATTTGTAGATTTGATCTATGACCTTTAGATCTTCATGTTTTCAAAAAAAATATTCATTTCAACATTTCAAATTATTGGCCATGTCCCTAAAATTAAAAATCTTACAACATTTTTACCAAACGATTATTAAAAAATTAGGTACACAAGTTTTCCCTTTCATGAGAAAATCTCTTAATATTAAATATGTTTTAGGCCTTCAATCTTTAAAAATTATGAATTGAATTATAAAAAGATTACCTTTTATTGAAATGGCAGAAATGATCAAAGATAAGTGTTTCATTTTATCTTTTCATTTTTTTCCAATATCTAACATTCCTATGATATTCTGCCATAATGTCGTTATTGAAAAAAAATTTCCAAGTTTCAATTGTAATGTTTTCATGATCTTAAATTCTTGGTCGCCAATTTTTTTTTGTGGTTTAAACCCCCCCCCCCCCTCTTCCTAAAACATATCATTATACATGTTGAAAATTCTGCAAAATTGATGAGTTGCATTGAAGGAATTAAAAAAAGAAGCTTGGTTTGTGAAAAAATCACAATGAAAAATTACTGATCTACAGTCAAGGCTGTGCCACATAAAAAAGCAACGAATTTTTATCGATTTTTCAGTTTTCTGTTATTACTGATTTTCTAGTGATTTTTCACACATTTTTTTCAATGATTTTCTCACGGATTTCTATTGATTCGTGAATGAAAAAGCAGTACTTGTCCTTAGCAAAGGAAATAGCCATTATTAAGAGTGACATAGCCGAAGGACACTAGGCCGGCCCATAAAGAGGGAACAAAAGGGGAATTATACATCGAGCTCCACTTTTCTGGAGGGGACTGAGTTGGATTACGAAGCATTATTAATCGTATAGCCGTTATGCTCTCAAAATTTATTGAAAAGTTCAATTTTAATACTTATTAAAAGAAAATAAAAAACCAATCAAAAACGTCTTTCAAGAAAGAATGTATACATTTTTACGGGGGAGGGGGGGTGTACAAAATAACATTTTTCCTGGGTCTGTTTCCACCCTCGAAGGCTCTGGCTAAAGGAGACGATTATCTTCCCTTGCTTGAGAACGAAAATGTTTCGTAAACTGCTGAAAAAATGGTAGCCATTTTTTGCTATTTTTCGAGCACGATTTTCCAAATTATTTTCGAGCAAGCGATTCCTTCATTTTCATGAAATATCATCGTATAGTTCGGAAAATTATTTCAAAAATGGTAAAATTTTTTCGATTTTTCTTTAGATAAGTATTCAAAACTCATTTCTTTTCATTTCGTGACAGTCACGCAGTACTCATCAATATGTTTTACCCCAAACTTGGACCGAAAATATCAATTTATTTACTCGAATGTCAGTTTTTCGAAACTTCTACGATGTGATATTCACTTTTGCTAATTTTTCAACTCAAATTAAATTTCATCATCAACTATACCCCTTGTTTCATCTGGTCCTTATCAGAACGTGCGTATATAAGTTGAAGAATTGTCAAAACATTCAATCAAGCATGAAAAAAGCATCAAACAGTGCAGAATTTTGGGAGAAAGATCCCCGGTTATTACAATAATTCAAACTCTGCAACCCACAATCATAAAAAATTCCTACTTCGCAAAAATCATAATTACTTTCTCAATACACCAGAATCGTTCAAATCTCAATCCACTCGTAACCCGGAATTCAATATTGAAACATACGAGTAGGTATAAATCAACACACGATCGCAGCACATACCGCATACCACAAACTCGATCGATGTCATCGTATCAAAAAAGCAAAATATACCTCCGTACATTTTCCTCGTCAAGATTACACACCTCCATCGAGATGGAATCGAACAATCATAAATTAAAAGATACGTCTGTCGATTGCGTATGTGTAATAGTACACTATGGCGTAAAAATATGTCACGCTCCACGACGCGACGCGAGCAGCACTGTCAATAAATAGGTATATCTTTGTACTTCGTGCACATTGCAAACACGAAATAAAAATTTGGCTTTATATCAACAATAGGTATGTACCTATAGGTACGTAGAAAAAACGCGAATCATCAGTCTGCTATATAAAGCTAGGTATATTTAATTTATGCATAATCGCTGTACAACGTATAATTATCATGTTCACGTCTGCGATATACTTTTATTAAGAATCACGGTTCATTTAACACTCTGTTGGTCTTAACCACGCAGCACATGCACAGACTTAGACGCAGATTAAATCCAATTCCGATTAAAACGGTATGTACTGCTGCGATGGCGATGGCGGCGGTGCAAACGTAAACATAATTTTTCACGGATCTTCGAAATACGAGCACGAAGCGCGACCTAATCGTATGTCAATTTAAGTAGAATTATTTCATGGTCTAGCATCGTATTTAACGAACCAAAAAACGTTTAATTTACGCCAATTCGTATATAACTTATATACTTGTACTTAGCAGCAACAGATTACCGTATATAATATTTATCATACCAACATCTGCGCAGCTCTAAGTATACAGGGACCATAAATGATGAAAATTAAACCATATACGAGTTAAATGGCAAAGGTAATTTTCTTGTTATTCGCTCTGCTGCGATTTTTGCAACTCTTTTCGTACCTAGGTACGTGAATATGACGAAATATACGGGGAATGAGTCCCATCTTTGATATATTGGGAAAAAAAAGAAAATTTGAACGAATAATCGCTGAAAGTAATAAGAAATCTTCATGTGCGTGTTACAGTTTTGAAAAAAATTCATCCATCCACTTCAGATGAAAACCTCTGCCAAGTTGTAGAACTCAAAGACACAAACAAAATTGCTGATGTGCATATCTGGTTTAATCCTTTTATGCCTAGGAGAGATCTGGCGGATGAAATTAAAAAATTTTCATTGCATCATGTAGACTGAAATCAAGTTAATGCACGTACTTGGTGCAAAAATTTCAATTTCTTCTCCCTCCAATTTTTTTATACTTAGTCGAAATATAAAAAAAAAGTTAAAATTCATTTTGGCTCAAATTCTAAAGAAATAGAAAACGTAATTGCTAGAAATTGAAATATTTTCATCATAGATATGAGACATCAACTCTACCATTAATGTATATCCCTACGTGATATCGCTGGAAAATTAGATGAAAATGTTGATTCTGAGAAACGAATCTGTACATAAAATACGTCTATAATATTTTTCATCATAACTTCTTACAAGTTTTAATTTTATGTAGGTACATCTATGAATCGAAAAGTACAAAAGTGAAAAAACGAATAAAATATGAAATTTGGAGGGGCTTGTTCAGTGATAGTGATACGGAAACGTATTTCACCATTTTTCCAAATTTATCAACGAAAATTCATATTTCCACTAAGAAAACGTATGAATAACAACTTTTTTTTACGGTTTTTCGCAATTTTCATTCCTTAGGATAGAATTATGAAATTAATGTAACCGAATATAGAGGGAAATTCAACATAAAAAAATAATTTTCAAAATATTGCGATTTTGTTACCACATATCGACCTTGAAACTCTTAAAATAACGAAAATCAACAAAAAACGTGTTTTTGGTTGGTCTTGGTTTTGAATTTTTTTGACCATGTTTTCCTTACTTTTGGACTCCGAAAAAAAGTTTATAATGTACCAAAAGATATAACAAAATTTAAAAAAAAATGATCCTCGGCGCCCCCCCCCCATTCCGGATGAATTTTTTAAATTTTCAATCTCTGAAAAAGCGCAGGAACTACTTCCGATTTTTTTTTTTAATTCTCACGTGTACCCCTACATAATTTCCACAATCTGTGAAAATTTCAAAAAATTTTGACCACTCTCTCCAGAGAAAGAAAATATTGAATTTTCGATGTGTAGAGAGCAATATCTCGAGGAAGGGTGGGAAAGGGGATTAAAAAAGTGTTTGAGGTGGTTTTAAATTAATACCATCGTTTTTTTTTTAATTTTTCAATATTTTGTTAGAGTTTTAAAAACTTGTACTTACGTATACTTTGTAACCAAAATTACTTTAAGGACTTGGAAATTTTCAGAAATTCTTGATATTTTGGGCTTGAAAAAATTTTATTTGTCAAAATTTGACTTTTAGATTTCTTTTGTCAGACTTTATAAATTACGAGTATGAGTGATTTTTTTTTAAATTTTATATCTAGATTTTTATAAAAATTTGTGTCCAAATTTTTACATGATATGTCTTATGACTGGGAGGGGGGGGCAGCATCTGAAAATTTTGGCGCCCATTATTTTGTCCATTTTTTGACATGGAAATGTCTCTTTGGAGTTGGGCGGGGGGGGGAGGGGAGGGTAGAGGATCATCCTAAAAATTTGTGCGTCCGTTATACAAGTTTTCAATAAAGTCTATCAAAATGTCTTTTAAGGGTGATTTTTTGTTCCAATGCCGATTGCAACATCTTACTGAGAAAGGTTCTTTGAAGCTTGTAATTCAGATATTTCAGGGCCTCAAATAACCCAAAATTAAAAATTTTCATACTTTTATAAAATTGAAACAAAATGAAGAGATTATAAGAGGATTTTCAACTTACAGTGAAAATTCACTCAGGAAATCTGCTCTCAAAGTTTTTCACAGGGTAAATATTTTTCAACTTCGCACACAATTTAGTGAATATTTTTGACGAAATATTTTCATTTGTTTCATTTTTCGAACAAGAATACATAAAATATCTGACAATTCGACTCTACAGCAATTCTGAAAAAATCTTACACCTTAGAAATCATTCTCTCGAAATTTTCATTTTTGATTCTAGTGATGAGGTCAAAATTGGCGGTAAAAATTCTTTGTCCATCGTTTTCAAAGAACTTTTAGAGTGTAATGGGGTGAAAATTTTCCACCCTTGCTTTTATTTTAGCATAAGAATCGTAATTTTTCAAAAAACGTTGGTTATAATATTGAAAGCTGATTTCCTATGTGAATTTTCAATTCTATCGAAAATCCTCTCATAATTTCTTCATTTTGTTTTTTATTTTAAAAAAGCATAAAAATTTGTATTTTTGGTCGCAGGGCCGGATTCAAAGAGAGGGGACTGACCATTGGCCCCAGGGCTTTCACCATAAACAACCTTCACCAAATTACTTAAAAATTATTAAATTATGAGATTTTACACGTTCAGTCCATTCAGCGTTAAAATCGTCTGAGTCAAATTCATGACTCTTTCATGACTTGACCTTTTTTAAATGCAGTTTTCTAGCCTTAGACACCACTCCCCTACTCCTATTAAAAATAATTTTTTTACTGTGTAAAAATTGAAATAATGGAAAAAATTTTAATATTTAAAAGAATTTTTTTTATAAATTTCGTTTTTTGGAAGTCAATTTCGAGCTGAAATCATGAGTTTTTCATGACTGGCATGACCCAACTTCCAAAATGATGACTCTTCATGATTTTTCATGATTTTCAAGTAGGGAAAAAAATTATAAAGAAATTCCAAGTCAATTTTGATAAATTCGAGTAGGTACATTCTGGAGTAGACTCTTTGACTTAAAAATAGAGTAAAATCCTAGAGTTGGCTCCTTCAATGCGGAGCTGAAAGGAGCTATAACTCATTTTCAACTCTTTTTTTGATCAAATTACTCAGCCGCTGTTATAGCTACAAAATTTATTAAAATGGTCAATTTTTGATTCTGGGGCCTCAGATAGGGGGGGTCGAGAAAAAAATTCAAAAATACCCCCCCCCCCCATGGTACTCTTGCTTACTCTAAAAATAAGTATAAAATTTGAAATTTTTTGGTTCCATGGGCAGGGAAGAATCCTAAAAAACAAATTTTTGGAATTTTTCACCCCTCCCTCAGATTTTTTAAATAAATATATAAATAAACTATTAAGTGCAATTTTTTTCAACTTATAGCAAATCTCACGCAGGAAAATGAAAGTAGGTAATTTTGATGGGATTCTATTTCCTGTGACAAAATTTTAATTTTCATTGGTGAAAATGAACTCGTGCACTAAATTGAACTCAGTCTGCATGATGCAATAAAAAACTTTAAATTTCATCCATCATGTCTCTCCATGGCCTATTTGAAGTTGACTGAAAATTATTGAAATCAAGATTTTCATCCATCCAATACTCCTAAAATTTCTGGATTAGGCCATATGAATACGTATTCTTTTTTTTGTTCCTCTGAGCTCTACAACTTGAGATAGATTTTCATCTGAGATGCTAAAACAATGTTTTTTAAATTATTGAAAAATTTACGATTTCTAAGCTTTAAAGCAACACCTTCGATTATGAGAATAGACTATACCTAAGTGTTTATGAAGATTTCTATTGCTCTCAGCCAATACTATCACCATCTTTCTCCTTCCCAATCGAAGTTGAAAGACCCTGTATGCATAAAAGATACATCGATATCGACGATATACAGATACCTAGCACATCAGCAGGCTGTACAATTGGCATATATAGGTTACAGGCTGATCGTAATTGTACGAAATTTCATCCATAGCAACAATGGATACTATATAAGCACCCACATCTCTTAGGTACAGTACACTCGCAGGTATAAGCAATAAGTACACAGGTAATGAACCGATCGAAAACGGTTATACGGTTGGGAAAAATATAGCAGAGCATCTATCTGTATACCGATAACCAGCAAACGTACAAATAAAACCAGATGCGAGCCATGCTATGAATATCATTATACAAAATAACTCCTTCATAGACATAACCATTTATTGTCTGTTGCTCGAATATACGTTGATGTACCTACGCTCCAATAAGAACAGGTGAAATGAGGGGAACGCCAGCGGAAGCAATGCGATAAACGCGTGTACACCTATATCTGGTATAGAGAGGCTATAGGTGACTAAGTATTGTTAAGAGTACTAATAGACTTCAAGACATATGCAATACGGTTCGAAACGAGTCGAAACCTATAGCGGAAGTGATACGATAATCGTGTATATTCCGCAGAGTGTAATACTCTCTCAGTCGTTCACATTAACTGTGCTTTAATGACCAATGATCAGCTCGATGACTAACATGGCCGCAAAGGAAGGTTACAGTTCAAACATTGTCAGAAAAATGAGCAAATCGTTGGTAAATATTTGCACATTTGCGTATTTTTCGAGTTTTTATGACGTTGGTATCTTCAAATACTCATCGAGCGTGTAAAATTTCGAAAAAAATCAACATCCTTGCAGCATCTCACCCAGTCTAAAATTAACCCCTGGTTTTCCTATCCTAGAAAACTAAATAGGTAAAGTTCATTCCACGTAGCTAACTTTTTATCTATTGCCATGTGTAAGAAATCATGTGTAACAATCCGTCCCATAATTTTGCTTCAAAATTAACGACCCGTTTATGGAAATATACAACACACGTAGGTAGGTACCTCTACCCATACACACACACCTATCTACCGAATCCCGTGTATGTGACAAACGAAAGAAAAAAACATATAAAAAAAGAACCACAGACAGATAAAAATTTCGTTTTTAAATGAACTGATAAAACACACAGGTGAACTGTTCTTCTGCCGCGAATTACAAGTTGACCACGTGTAAGAAAATATAAGAAAAAGTCAAATTAACAATCTCCTTACGTCATAAGCCGCTGATTTATGGTAAATACTACGTAAATAAGTAAAAATTACGAATATTTCACCTCCTATATCAGTTATTGGTTTGTTTTGCTTCCACTGACGTGAAAATGTTTTTTTTTTATCTTTTTCGAGAAGGTTGCGCTAAGCACGAATAATAAAAAAAGGACACGTTTCAGACAAGCGGCGAATAACATACGAAAAATTTCCCAACGTGAAAAAATTAATACCCAAGGGTCATAAGAAAATAAATTACTCGCAGGTGAAAAACATCCGATGATAAATAGGTTAAAGAAAATTCGCATTTTTATTCAATCTAAAATAATTGCGGATTTGTATCACCAGTACACCACATTTACCTTCAACGTAAGAAAATTTAACTGGTTTTTTATACTAATTATCAGCAGCGACCTCAGCTTAATTTTCTGTTTAATTTGTTCTATCGAACGAAATTGAGGGTCGTCTACCAAAATAAAAAAAAGACGTTTGCGAAAATCTACATTTATAAACAAGTATAAACTCTTATTCGAGTAAAAAGCTTTAAATGAGATCAAACGTAGGTAGGTCGTAAAAATTCAAATTTATCCCATTTTATGCAATTTTTTTTTCTTTCAACTGGTGTTTTTATCGTGGTTATTGAATTAAATTAACCCAATAACGAAGTATATGAATGAGGTAACTTTATGGATCTATAGCTATTATGGGTGCTATTGGTGTAAATCGTCGAATAATTTCAGGCCAAAAACCCACAAGATGTTGTCAAGGAAAAAGAAACGAAACATCAGCGAAATGTCAACCTTTCATTACACATACTAAGATTGATTTAAAATTTTCAAATAAATAAACAAGGTAAATTTCGAATGGAAAAAAATTAAAAGACCTATAAATTCGATCAAAATCTAATATCTACTTGAAATTCATCACGAATAAGATTCGTAGGCCTATATCAAGGATTTTTTCAGTCTGGATGAGAAGAATTACAATGGGCATGAAAATTCAATAAAATCGAAGAATTTTAGAGATTACCAAAAACAAGATTTTCTTAATGCTTCGATACCAGAAAAAAAAATTTAGAACAAAAATGTTTACCCTGAGCATTTAATAAAACAAATTATTTGTTTTTAGAATACCTCGAAAGGTGAGAAAATTCACAAATTTTTCCAACCAAGCAGGGCCTTACCTCTGCAATTATGGAGTCTATGGCATTGACATTGGCACTGCTTTGGCTACTCTGGCGGTAGACACAGAGCTGTTGACAGATTAGATCTAAGCTTCCATTGTTGGAAGGAATTGAACATTGACTTAAACAATTAAGTATGCTAAAAAAGACTACTTGAAAAATATCGAAACTTTGAAAATGATTAACGGGGGGGGGGATGTTTACTTACGCCTTATTTTTCGAAAATTTTCTAAAAAGCCTTTCGTTTTACGAATTTTTGCCAACCGATGATCGAAAATATATATCGAGTTATATTTTCTAATTCGTGGGAGTGAGAGGGCTACAAAAAATTGAACGAAAAAACGTTTACAAACATTTTCCTGGTTTTTTAGATCCTTATTTTACAACTTTTATCTAACAGAAGTCTAAAATATTCATAAAAACAAGTATTGAAATTGGTTGGGAGGAAGGGGGAGGGGGTGGTGGTGATGGTGGTGAAAAAAGTGGATATCACCGAAGTTTTTATTTTAAAAAATTTTCAATTCACGTTTCTTATCATTTTTCCATTTCTTCCAAAATATGAATAGCAAGGATAATGAAAATTCAACTTCTAGTATGAAAATTAAGGAACTTGAAAAGGCATTTGAACGAAAAATATTTTTCAAAAATATTCCTACTTTCATTTTATATTTTTTGTCATCTGATGACCATGATAATGCGTACCGATAATTATCAACTTTGAAGAATAGAGGGAAGATGACAGAATTTCAAAAGAAAACTGTATCATCAACATTTTCAACCTAATGTCTCTTCTTGGGTTAATATTTTGTCAACTGACAATTAAAAATAATCATCTAGTTATCATCTTTCATCATATTTTTAGCATTTTACTCATTCTCAAAGTTCTCTTGTAAAAAGTATTCAATTTTATAACATTTATTTGAAATCAAACTCAAAATTCTCGATTTTGTTGAAATTGCAATATATGGTAGATGTCGACTTGAAACAAATTCAAAAATGATTTTTAGGCTCCTAGATCATCTCTAAGGAGGTTGTGTTGTGGTTTCCCAAAATGGTGTCATTCGGGTATTTTCAAAGAAAATTGGAAAAAGAGAAAAAATGACCGAATTTAGTCTAAATGCAGATTGATTATGTATTTAGGTGTCATTGATAATATATTGCGAGAAAAAAAAATTTCGACCAAAAATGATCCATCAAAGGTGGAAAAATGGGTGACAAAATCGGTTTTTTGCATTTTTGAAGGTGACGTACCACGATATAAAATTCTAAAAAAATATGAGGTTGTACCTCTTGACTAGGTACACAATATATTTTTTTTTCAGAATGGCATCTCTGAAAAGGATTATCAAAATGACCATCAGAAAGCTTAAAATGTCCATTTGACCTTGAAAAAGTGCTCCTAATTTTTTTCAAAAATTTTCATAAATTGTCCTTGATTTTCTTTACTATCCCAGCAAGTTTGAAAAAATTCGGTTGAAAACTGCCAAAAATAGGAATTTGGACAAAAATCCACCTTTAGCACCCCCTCCCCTTGAAGGGGTTAGGCGTGAGATATCGAGCTAAAAGTTTCACAGGGGTTTTTATACCATGAGGACCAACTTCCACTGGTTAATTTAAAATTTGGTACTCAGGGCCAAATCACCCCTATAAACCTGGTCAAGTACCTATGCTATGGCCTTGGCGAAGGACCGAAGGCATCTTTTTTGGAGGCCAAAGAATCGAAAATTCCCAACTGGTCGATTTTCATAGATTTTAGGATAATTTGGGGGGAGGGGGGAATGGGGATACGGTTGCTATAGATGTATTAAAAAATCCTCAACATTGTGTTTTTTTCAACGATACGTGAATGTTGAATTATTTTTTCAAAATGTAAGAATATTTTAATGAAAATGGAGAGAAATGATGAAAAGTTCTGTACGAGCGAAGCGAGGGTGAAAAATTTTTAAAAGGTTCATTGAAAAAAATGTGAATAATTTCATACAGAATTTCTAAAAATACCTAGATACATTGTTTTTTTTAGTAAGATTGTGCCCGAGCGATACAAGGACGAAAATTTGTCTAAAAAAGGCCATCCAAAAGCTGAAATATCATCGAAAAAATTCGATTTTATTCAAACAAATTTTTAAAATCTGCACTATTTTATTCAAAGAAATGAATTCATTGTGCCCGAGCGAAACGAGAGCGAAAAATTTTGGAGAAAAAGGCACCCAAAAGCTTAAATTTCGTTATTTTGCCAACTTTTTTTTTTTAATCTTTAGTTGAGATTTTCCAACTATGATCGTAATTTTCCAACTCGTTCTGCAATGTTTCACCTTAAATTACAGTTTTTCCAAAATTCCAACTCAAAGCATAATTTCCCAACTCCAAGTACAAATTCTCAACTAATTTGCAAATTTTTCAGCTTTGGGGGCAAATTGCCCCCATGACCCCCATTCACTACAGCCCTGACCAATGCTCTTTTTCAAGATTCGTACCATAACGCTTTCCCCTCCCACCCTACCAATAATATCATCCAATAATTCCCTTCAAACTACAACTTTTTTAACCACCTATGTTCCCAATATCGAAAACCTAATCAGTCCCAACCTAGAAAAAAAATCCATAAACCTAGAAAGAAAAATCCTCGACTCCGGCACGATAATCCTACAAACCCCAGAGTTTCTTCGAACTAGATCAAGCGAAACCAAAACCGAAGTCCGATAATAAAACCGAGAAAAACAAGCCACAAACGATAACAAACTTTCGAATAACCTTGGGGTAAACGAAATCATACTCGTATGTTATACTTCGAGAGCTGGTTTATTTTCCAACAGAGAGGTGCTAGAGACCGAACCGTCTAAAGCTTTAACACGAATCTAGATAAAATGAACACGGTGAAACTTTAGCTTATCTGGTTCTAAACTCGGATATTTCGTGGAAATTGTTGGAAAAAAAATAGGTAAATATGTAATGGTACTTAAAAAAGGCCAATCCGATGGTACCTCGTGGCTCGTCGTAAGTCGTATCGTGGGTAATTATTTGGCATAACGTAAGAAAACTGATTACGCAGGCACTAGAATGGAACAGTTGGTTGAATTTTCCTTTTTATCATTGTTCCGAATTGAATGCTGACTCATGTGTACAAATTTACCACACACACGCACGAGCATTATAGGTATATGAGACTGAGGACGTATATAGGTAGAATAGTCTACAAATACCGTATACGATACAGGAACGTTTTGGAAATACATTTGGTGTAAAATAAGGTGAAATTGCTCAACGTATTAGACTATTTCGCTGCAACTGACGCAAATTAAGAACAGTTTGACAATACTGTCGCGTACATTAGCTCAGATAAGAAGCGTTAACGGACACGTTGATACACCTCGCGTATCTACCTCCATTTAGAATATAACTACTTCTCATAAATTTATGCAAAGAGGCTAAAGTGATATCACAAAAAGCTCGTTGCTTTTCTAGAAAGAAGATAAATTACAACGTATGACAGTCGGTACCTCCACCTATACCTACTCTTCAGCCCGTATTCTTTAATTTACCGGCAACACGATAAAGCTGCTTTAGAGTCAGTCGTCTCGAGGAATCACGTAAGCAATGAAATCCTTGACGATTGCAGTACTCTCGACTGATAACGAATGCCAACGTACCACGTACGAAAAAAAAAACGTATTGAAATCAGTGCAATACCCACAACGAATCCGTTGCTGGGTCCTTAAACCGAATAAATAGAGAAAAAAACGAGAAACAGGTAGCCCAGGTACTCTGGTATTTCACACATGTATCGATTATAAGGTCATTAGGTGTTTACCAACGGTTTTTTTCTCCTAACTGATACGGTTTTCATTTTGGTATAATTTTTTTCGGTGGCCAGTACCTATTCGAAGACGAGCTAGGCCGTCGACCAATAGGAAATCGGAGTATTACGTCATTTCTTAATCTTGACAATTGAAACTAGAAAGGGATGAAGATTTAACGGTTTTTTAGGATAAATTTTTTTACCTGAAGATCCTCGGACCGATCTACTTAATACGTACGTTAGAAATATAATTTAAACGCGGTCACTTTCCAGAATTAGATCACTGGTCATTCTGTATCAAAGAGAAATATTATTATCATTTTTATATGTCCGGAAGTTTTCAATATAAGGTGCCCCTTGCACCAGGCCGAAAGGGTCTGCTCGATCCAAAGGGATCATTTTTTACCTGCGCATGAGCCTAACCTGAACGACCTTATTGTAATGGCAACAAAAATTTACATATTTCTACCTGTTTGATGTTAAAAAGGTTAGTAACTAGAATAAATATAGGAACCGGACTTTAGGGGGAAATTAATCTTTGATACTACCTGAACTACACCATAACGATTTTGTAACCTGATAAATAGTAACGCATTTTTTACGCCGTTACATGCCGATACACTTTTGCATCGCAGAAAGGCCTTATACAACACTAAACGCACCAATCTGCCTTTTTTTAAGCCATTCGTCTACAAATACCACCGCTGGCGCCTCAAATGGTGAAAAAAATCGCCACTGACAATGACTCAGACTCCCACAATAAAGTTGTCGTTATCCCAAAGCAAAGACATCGGCTTCGGTGGAATCACGTACAGAGCATTAAAAGGTACACACAGAAACCTATTTTTGAAAAGAAAATAATTTTAAACAAAAGATGAACCAGAAGAGAAAAAAAAACGCAAAAGAAACATCTCTTGTCGATGCACCGACATATCTTTTGAATTTCGACTTCCGCTGCAACGTGATTCCGACAAATGGAAAAGTGACTGGATTTTTACTTTTTCTCATAGCGCCTGTTTTTATTTACGATGTTGTAAAAAAAAAAAGATATTTTACTCGTTGTTGATTGCAGAGTTCGATGTGTGAGTGATTTTTTCCTATACCGGAGCACGAATCCTTAACATATTTCTTTTATACTTTCATACGTACGAACTGTCGTAGGTCTGCTTTGTATTATAGAAAGTAAACAGGGAAAGATTCTGAAACCTTAAAAAAATGTAAAGAATACTCATCGAGTACTTCTTATGGGTTTATCTACATAGTACCTATGTACAGCGTTCGTTGTTATAAGAGCATTAAAATAGGGTTAAGCTTACACATCTTGTATAACGTCAATTATCATCATTATAGATGAAAACCGTATATGAAAACGGTCAGTAAATACGAAAATTGAAGTGTTTCTGAATTAAGAGAAAGAGGCGAGGTGGTAAGAAACGTTGAATAATCATTTTCAAAACGTGATTGTTTACAAAACAGCTGAGAAAGGAGAAATGGTATTTGGAAAATTTTACATTGGATTTTTTGGCGAAATTGAAAATATTTTGAAAAATTACTTTTCGTTTTTTTTAGCGAATTCTTGAAAAAAAAACACAAGTTATTCGAGGCGAAAAACTGATAATTTGGTTGTTTTGACCGAATGTGACCTTCGAGGTAAATTTAGCATATTTTCTAGTCATTCTAAAGCCAACAGCAAATTCTCGATTCCTTTTTAACTTCTTTTAAACCTATCTATTACGAATAAAAATATCAAATATCATCATGTGAAATTAATGTTGCATTCTAATTCGATCAAGGAGATAATTTTCCTTATTCTTGATCAAAAAATTTCGACTGCAGCGAATCAATTTTTTCTAACCTGGAAGTTTGAAAATCTGCTGGAGTCTTCAAGATGAGTGAATAGTTGTGGATTAGATTGATTTTAGAATAATGAACAAGGTTTTTAGCTACTGAGGCTGATCCATTCCAAAGAGGTTTGAAATATTTGGAAAAATGAGTAAGTATTTAAATTTTGTGTAAGAAGCTTTCAGAAGAACCAAATCTATTTAATTGTAATATGTTCACAACTTAAAGTCTCTGATCCAAATTTCAACGAATGGAAATGATTCTCGTTCATTTTCTAAAAAGTTGAAAAAAGTTGAAAAAATTGAATGATGATGATCTATGAGTTGTAGAACAAAGATGAATTTAATCAATTTGAAAAGCTAGAAATACGTAAAAGCAAATTTTAAATCACTTAAACTGAAATGTATCCAGTTAACAAACACTGACCTTACATTTTTTTATCAAACTAAAAAAAATACTGAAAATTCAAATTTGAAGAGTTACTCAAATTTTGTTCAATTTTAAGTTTAACAGTAAATTATTTTCAGCGAATCAGGAGGGGAAGATGAGGGGGGTTGAAAATCATAATTTTAGTTTTGGCTTTTTTAGGGGAAATATGCACATTGTCTAACCTCTTCTGTACACAAGTGGAAAGTATCAAAGTATCTTCCTTGTAAATTAGAAAATTATTGAAAAAAACTTGAAAAAACTTAGTGACAGTATGCCAGCCTCTCCCAATGGACCGATTTCCACAATTTTTTTGGACTGATTTCGGCTATTTTTCTTTCAAAATGTTTCTTTTGAGGTGTAGATGTGTTATCAGGAATCGAGTTCCAAAAATTTTCAAATTTGGTACAAAAAAAATTAAAATTTCATCATTTTTTCAACATTTTACACATTTTTATTCTTAACCTTTTATAGATTAAAGTGTTACAAATTTAAGACAGAAAATATCAAATTGTTATTATTTCAACATTTTGACGTTTTCAAGACTTTTTTAGGATTTTTTTCAAATTTAACTAAGACAGGAAAAATAAAAACTGTAATTTTTCAACATTTTTGACATTTTTTCAACATACGAGTATTTGAAAATTTTTTCAAATTCTGTTGGGACAGAAAAAATTTGGCATTTTATTATTTTTCAATATTTTGATATTTTTAAAAACTTTTATGGAACAAGAAAATTACGTGACACGGTGACAGTGACGTTTTTTAAAACTTTTATGAAAAAAATGTTCGAATTGAAAAAAATTAAATTTTTTGTCATTTTTTCAACATTTTTGATATTTTTTTAAAACTTTTTTTGGGAAAATTTTTTTAGCTAAGACAGGAAGAATCAAAATTTTGTCATTTATTCAACATTTCTGTCATTTTTTAAAACTTTGATGTAAGTAAGAAAACCTTGTGACAGTTCGACAGCCTTTTTCAATGGACTGATTTCGACAATTTTTTTTCAAAATGTTTCTTTTGATGTGTAAATATGTTCTCAAGCATCAAAGTCCAAAAATTTTCAAATCTGGGACATAAAAAGATCAAATTTTGTCATTTTTTGAAATTTGTTTACAATATTTGCGTGAAAATTTAAATATTATTCCATTTGGAATTATTTTAGTGGTAAGGAACCTTCAGAATTTCATTTTTTTTTTTCACATTACATTTCTTCAATTATATGTTTCAAACTTGAGTTATTTTCGAGCTAAGTGAGAAACATTTCAGGGGTGAGATCACTCTAATACTCTTTTATAAGAACTTTTCGTATATGTGTAACGACGAGTATCTATACTTTGGGCCTTGGGGTTACTTTCCTTTTATATTAGTTTCTCAATCGAATTTACTCACTCACTTTTTACTTTCAATATAAATCAAAATTAAATAAAAAGAAAATTTAAGTAACGAACCTCTGAAATAATTTTCAATCTTCATCCAGTTTCTTTTCAGAAATGCACTTTTACTTTAATATAGTACAAATATCACAAATTTGGAAAATTCTGAAAAAAATTATAATAAACAGAATTATTATTCGTGTAATTGTGATCTTCATTATAATTAATAAGTAAATATATCTATTAATAAATCAAAATTGTATTCATTTAAATGGGAATTGAAAATTACTTCTTGAGAAACGTAGGTAGGTAATAAGGTATAAATCATTAGAAAAATGAAGCGAGGTAGGAGGAGGGGAAAAAGATGCTGACGTTAATATGTATAAAGAAAAAAATGAATAAAATTCAAAAAAATGTATTCATTTTTTTTTTAATATAATTAATCTCTAAAATTGACTTAACAAAAATTTATCAAGAATTGGAGGATGGGGAGGGGTGGAATCTCCAATTTAGAACTAAATCCATAAAGTAAATTTTAAAAAATGTCTAAATGTTTGAATTTTGTATTTCCTACCTTCTCTTACACATTTTTTTTCGACAAATTAAGCATTATCTGATTCACTAATTTTTTCAACAGAAAACAAAATTCGAACAGATTGCATTTAAAAAAAACAATGATGGAGCCAGCAGGTAGCTATATCGCAGAATCTGTTCAAGCAGACAGATTTCTTGTTTTAGTGAAGCCAAAAAGAACAAACATTCGTCTCTGGCACTCAAAGTCCAAGGATCCTGATGCCAACTCTAAAATTAATGCTGTTCTTCTAGACAGATGTTTTTTTAAAAAACAAAAAGTACACCTCATAGAAGATGTTTTGAGGATTAAGATAATCAAACAGCAAATTTATTCTTTAAAGATCCACAAGAATGATCAAATAACGAAATCAGCAGGATATGCAACTGGAAATATTCTCCAAAGAAGGAAAGGAACCACGAAGAGATAACATTTTTACACGAAACCTCAACACGTTGATTTCATATGTGAAGCGTCATATTTATCCCGGAACGCGAAAATTTTTCGGAGTTCGTTGCCTACACCGGAGCAGGCCGTTTAGAAAAAAAAATTTATTGTTGTTAGATTTCTTGGCTGGATACCATAGCAACTTTGGTATCAACACAATGATAGCTAACAATATTGATTCTGAATTCCGAGTTGCTCTCAAGTCTCCAGCATAGTAAAGTAACACAATCAGGTTAGCAACCAACGAACAACATGCCTACAAAACCCTTTAACTCTTGGTTAAGGTAGAATTGAAAAACAATCGTTAAAACGAGCTGCAGAATATACGCAGAGCGAAGGTGGCGAGTTCAGCGTTAACCTACATCTCGTCTCGTGCGCTGAAACGAGATCGAACAGTAGGAAAAAAAGCCGTGCGCAGTAATTGCTGGCACTAAGTTGCGAAAGGTACTGCAGGTATAGCAGATATTATAGGGAGAGCATATTCATCGTATATCTGATCAATATGTTAGTGTATTAAACAGGAAACGAACACTCGTTTCTATGGTTACTTTGAATGTCAGCTCAACAGAGCAATAAAGATTGATTTTTTTTCTACCATCGTGATAAAATTATGTATCCGACGCAAGACGCCCAACATGGCGTGTTTTCAAATCGGTTTTATATTTTCGTGCGAACAAACGAGATATTTTTCAAACGTCTGTACATTAAAACTCAGCTGTAGTAGATCGTTCCGGTGAAATTATTCGTTTTCTCGGCGATATTATTCGATAATAAGGAAATAAAAATCATTAACGTACAACTCCTTTGATTTCTTCGAAATTGAACTTGGAATTGCAATAGTTTAAAAATCTTCTCGACTTTATCAAATATCCGTATTTTCTAAACCATCTGAAAAAAAGAGTAAAAGTACAAGTTGAATTTTCATTTCGCAACGTGAACCAGTAACCTCGCATATGTTCCAAATAATTATAGAAAAAAAAAATTGAGACTGTGGAAATTTTCGCATATGGGATTCTTCGACAAATGAACCTGGCAGGTCGCATGCTCTTCATTCAAACAGTGAAAAGTCAGCTTACATCATTATGCTCAGGTGTCATTTATGTTTTTTTCGGGAGCTAAAATAACAAAGCACTCATCAATTCTCTTTTCTTCCATTTGAAAAAAAAACGCACCGACTCATTGTAATTAGTACGTTGACGAATTTTCCAAAACAATTAACAATTTTGCGAAAAAGAATTGAAAATAAGCATGCATCGGTACATCTACGTAGGTACATTACGACGAATGCGACATTTCAAAATGGTTGCAATGATATCTTGCGTTATCACACTTCGAACCAGGAATTGAACCGCCAACAATGCATTTTCGCTATTTTTGCTTTCACGCATACTTGACTACGTACGATTAATTTATACTTTCAAAATAGCTAAACGCAAGTGTTACACGCAGTCGCATTATGTAAAACTAGTTGTAAAGATTACAATACGCTCTGAAACGTATTTGTCGTCGTATGTAGATACATAGGTATAGTTCGATGACACAGATATTCAAATGATAGATACGTCGCGTCCCAAACCTATCAAAACTAGACGAATTGAGCAAAAAGGAAAAAATTATAACCTGTTAAGACGTAAAATAAGCGAATTTTCCATCATTTATAACGGTTCGTCGTATAGGTAGATAATATGCAACGAAATTATTGGAACTATGGCGAAAGCGCTGAACTAGCTAGTCGCCATACGTCTAAACAAAATTTTCGCGATGTTGATGTCGCTGAAATATTTTCCTTGTGATCATATATTTACATAATTAATCATTTTTCTACGAACTGTATCCGGTAATTGCTTAATGCATGCGCGAAATTAAAAAATTAATACGAGATAATGCATCACGCTGTGTACTCTTCGTATTGTAAACCGCCGACGAATCGACATCGGAATAGGCCAACTTCTGAGATAGATTTTACAACGTGATAAGAAATACCTACGCAAATATTGATCTGAGGATTCACCCCGATTTCCAGCGTATATAAAACTAATGTTAATAATTTATACGTAACGAAATTTCCATCAAAATTAGACAGAATACAATCTAAAAAAATCCCATGTATACTTCCATCACCGTGGAAACGTTTTTGAATTAAGATTTCCACAATGTTTAACATTTTTGTTGTTGGTTAGTAACCATGGTTCTAGATAGTCATGGTGTTATGTGTGCTACAGCAACAATTTCACCAAATTGTGTTCGAGAGCTCGATCCTCTGTTATCGCACACTTACATCGTACTAAGAAACCAAAATCATCAAAGGTACATTGTTAGAAAAAAAATGAAAAAAAAACACGAATTCACAGAAGGGTTCTTATGGGTTGAAAATTCAAGTTGAACTTCTACGAACTTATTAACCCTAAAACTGTCTCATCGACGGATCTTATAAGCTCATCTAGAAAAATAAATACCTCAAAGTGCAAGTATTTGTAAAATTCGTTGAAATACCTTCAATATCGGATGCTCCAAATTACACACGAATGTCTTCTGGATATGAGATAACGATACTAATCGATTACTAAACCATCATCTCGAAACGATGACGACTGAAAAATCACACCTGAAATATTTGGCAAACGATAATAAACAATAGTTGAACTAAATGATAATGACAGGTACAGTTAGAATATCTCATCTAAAGATACTACGTACACTAAGACACCGGACATGATACAATTCCAAATAAAACTTCATCGAATGATATTCCACTTACTTAATATCTTTCAAACAGCAGATTGAATTGAGTCATAAAATTAGATGCTGGAAACTGTAGCACGTACTACGTAGTCACTGTATCCATAGAAGGACACGCATGTATCATTCAAAGTTATACGGTAGCCCTTGTGTTCACAGCTCACACCCTAATACAATTAATAGCAAACTTTTAACCTCACGAAAGTATCAAATTACTTCGTATGCTGCCGTTTAGCCCAACCAGCCATCTGTGCTTACGTTCTCTCTGGTTTTAATTTAGTTATGGAATCAAAATTGGCATTTTCATCGCCGTTGTCTGCGAACAAAAAATCATCTACATGAGATCAGTTTCGTACTTTGGAGAAATATCATTAAGAAATCGAAAGTTGAATAATCGTACTTGGCATCGGTATGTTGGTAAATCATAAAACTATAATCATAATCTTTCGAAGTTCGACAGATTTTCGGTGGAAGTCTGAAATTAAGCACAAGGTTGGCAGAAGTTAATGAAGTACACACGTTATGGTCGTATTGTATAAGATCTTACCTCTTACGTTTCTTAAAGAAAAAGTTCTTCTCTGTGCACTTCTCAATTTGAACTTTGAATACATAATATAACTAAGATGGAGGATAGAAGATAATTTTTAATTTATTAATTAATTTATCTGACCGGATAATAATTTCAAATCAATCATTCAAATCAAAATGATCACATTGTAACGTTGCCAGCTTGCCACGTTAAACAAAAACCGGTGGCTTGGCCGCTTGGGTGACAACGTGCAACACCCAACGTGGCAACCACGGAAACGATCCCGCCAAAAAATGACGTCACGTATTCTTATCACAATTGCAAACGTTATCATTTTTTGCATTTTATTAAAAATGCAAAGATGAAATCTTACTAATTCGCGTGTGAATATGCTAAAAGATGAGTAATTGTTTTATTTTCGACGTATTTTAATGGTTAAAATATGCGATAATTGGTTTAGTGTTCAATAACGAAGATGTTTATTCAGTTCAGATTGATATTATCGATAACAGCCGGAGTTAACAATCACCCTCTAAACCAGGTAACGAATACAATTCATATTCAGTCACAGTATTATAATCTTGGGCGATTTCGACCTCGTTTGCAGAAATTGCAACGTTATTGTTTCAACGGACTAATTTCATTAAACGAAGATTCATCGTAAAGTAATAAAAGATGAATGTTATAACGTGTAATTAATAAGTTCAACGATCGTGAACCGTTAGGTTTTTCTAAAACTGAAACGTCCTTGTAAATTACGCACCCCGCAGTATAGAATATAACGGGTTTATTAAAAATGAAACAATCTTGGAAGAACATCCAGATCATATTACCCTGCAATCAGCGTTTCAGCATTTATTACTATATCCGAACAATTACTTTAATATCTAAACGAATTGATGACTATTTAAAATTACATATTGGTGTTTTAATTGTTCGCCATACATAACGGGAGGAAATAAATATGCAATTTAGCTCCTTGCATTTTCGTTTATCGATGCATCTCGGGTTATGTGCAATGAAGGCAAAAACCCCAACGTTCATATTTCGTCTGGTGGTAAATTCTTACCTTTTTTTTCACTCGATGTTTGGTTTTTCTTTCAAGATGTATGGAAAACTTGAAACACGTTCGTGTTGACGTGGTATAGTATGATAAGGAAAATTTACAAGGATAATTTGGAAGCCACGAGCGAGAAAGTGTGACATAATTTTTAAAGAAAATGTCTCAGACTTTTCCACCTTTTTTCGCTATAAATCATCGGTGATGATAAAATAATCATCCTTGGCTACCGAACAGGTGTTGATAATGAATATGTAAACTGGAATTGGAAACGTCTACCGTAGATAGTTATTATTCCATAATTTCAAAGCGCAAGACTGTACCTGAGCTAAGTTTTACTGATAAATGGGAATTTTCATGTTCGATGATATTCATGGTTTGGATATTTAGTACATGGTACGATTATACTATGAGGTGTTAGTTATCATTTCAATAACTTCTACCTGCTATGCCACGAGTACCTTTTGATATAATTGTCTTGAATTCGAAGTAGGTAAAGAATTTGAAAGGGCGAGATTTATTCAAAAGGACCACCTTGTTTGAAATGACCTAAACCGTGTTTTCGATTCGAACTAATAAAAATTCAGTGTAAAAATTACCCATGTTTTTCTTTTGCCGCAAAACAACGATAATAATAATAAAACACCAATAATAAACATTATCATTTATTATATTGCTCAATTTAGAAAAAAGAAAAGTCGCCGCCCTATTAATATAAAAATAATTACATCAGCAGGTCAGAGTAATCAAAGTGATGACATTTTGGTCCATTTTAAAGAGAATGAGTAAATGATAAACACACCGGCCGAAAGCTGTTATTGACTAACTGACATTTAAACAAACGACAAGGGAGAACCCTTGCGCTGTTTCCCTTTTTTAACATCACCGAAAAATACGAGGCAGACGAGCGCCAGTAATATATTACAATAACCATATTGTCTGATCTTATCGTTATTATCTCTCTGGAGGTTTACTTTTCCTGCCGTACCACACCCTTCATAAAAATTATTTTATTTGTATTATAAGAAGCGTTTCTAATATTGTTTTCCATTTTCATCAATTCGATACTCTTACACGAGGCCCTGCGTTCGAGCTAAATCACAACTTATGAATTGTCACGGGTGCGATAATTTTATTAGAATGAGAAGTTGTTCGGATGTTGGGGAATGGGGAGAGCGAATCAGTGATGCGAATTACCTCCTTGAAAGAATTAATTTATTGATATCAATGCGAAGGAACTAGATCATTGAAAAGTACATCTTTAATAAAACCTCGCCTATGATTCTCGTATCAAGATCGTGGGTATATCAAATAGGTACCTAAATTTAGCCACCATTTAAGCACACGTGTTTAACTTCGCATGAACAAATCTCGTGCAATAAATTCGAAAACGATCATGAAAATTATCCATAAAACTGGCCACTACCCACTAAATGCCTATAAAGCCAGAGAGATAATTAAGCCATAATTTCCTATAATTGAATATGTCTCTCTACGGTAAAGTCAGATCGATTTTATAAGTTGGGTATATATTTCCATAAAATATGGGTCGTCACGCGATGTATGTTCTCCAAGTGTATTAGACCTATACATTACCAGATGACTATTTGTCGAACGGAAATGTCTTTGAGAAAAATAGCAAAAAAATTAATACGTGCTGTATTGTTTTTTCGTTTCTATACCTAGGTACCTTCGATGTAGTATAAAAACAGATAGAAGCTGTTTTTTTAATGCTGGGTATATGAGATAAAAAGGAACGCGTGATAGACTAACGTGCGCCTGCAGATTGCGTGCTAGCTAAATGCAAGACGAACATATTGGATGATTCAGCTCATGCTCGCAAAAATTTAATCTATAATGCGAAACTTTTTTTTTACGAAAAGAGAATAGGGAGAACGAGATCACTGATAGTGAATACGCGTGTCGTTTCTTCATCTATGATAGATATGTGTATTATGCGTTGGAAATTTATTTGAAAAATTTAGTTGTGTGTTATGAGGGTAAAACATTTAGCTGAAAGAATTCTCTAATCATTACGTATGTGGGCAGCTACGAGGTATGAAGTTTATTAAAATTTTCAAGTTGATAAAAATATCAGTTTTCTTTTTCTGTCGTTTTTCAATTTGATGGATTTATAGGGAATGAAAAACATTCGCCATCTTCAATTTAGAATTTCTAACTAGAATTTTTTTAGCCTAGTTTTCAAATATGTGAACAGAAAATTTTTGAACCAGAAGGACAAATCTTGAGAATATGATCGATGCAGAATCTCGAATCTCATCTCGTAAAATTTCAATGGAATTTTGGAGGCCAGACGCTGAAAATCACTTTTTTAAAATTGATCTCTTTTTGAGGACCCATATCTCCACTACCAAGGGTACGAATGATACGAGGGGATGAAAATTTGAATGCCAGGGTTTCAGTTTGAGGTACCTATACGACATATTAGAAAATTAGTCAAATAGAAACACATTTTCAAAAGATTCTTCATCATAATAAGGGGTGCCTCAGTTTTGATTGGAAAAAAGAGAGCTGGTGATAGTATTCGCGGAGAACAACATAAATCTTTATATGCACTTACAGTCTATTCTCAAAATTGAAGGGACAGCGATACTTCAAAGCTTGGAAATTATAAATTTCCATCATTAAAAAAAAAAAAAACTAATCCTTGAAAAACGAGACGAAAACCGACACCTGACTTTTACACATTTTGTCAGACTTCAGACTTTCTGGAATTTGAATTTAGAAAATTTCAGAGATTCCAATTTTCATGTGACTTTTTAGACTCATAAAATTTTATAAGGTAGGTAGATCACTTGAAAATTTTAGAGAGTCGGCATGATTGAATTTTCAAAAAAATTGGTGCAAGTTTTCAAAAATCAGACATGTCAGATATAAAACATCATGTCAGACTGGATTAACTTGATTTTTTGACCTTGGAAAATTTTAAACGAGGGACAGATGACTTCTTGGACATGGAAAAATTTAGATTGTTTCAAAAGTTGCCTTCAGAAACCAAATTGCAGATCTTTAGCTAAAAATTATTAGGTAGGTACCCACCTACTCCAAAGATCAGTAGAGAGTTGAACCGAAGGCAAAATTATTTCGATTTTGGTTCGAGTCTTGGTTATGGTTTTTTAATCATTTTGGTTCGGGTTCGGGTTCGGGTTACGGTTTCCAAATCATTTCGGTTCAGATTTGATTCCAGATTACAGTTTTTGAATCGTTTCGGTTCAGATTCGGTTATAGGTTCCATTTTTTGAATTAGTTTGGTTCGGATTTCGGTTCAGGTTACAGTTCAAAGGTTATTTCGGTTCGGGTTCGAGTTCGGCTCACAGATTTTCAATTATTACTTTTTCAAGGCTAGCAATCATTTCAGTTCATTCAAAGTTTGAAAGTTTTTGAATTGTTTTTTGAATTTTGATTTGATTTTTTGACATTTTGTCGGAATTCCGTCACGCTGACTTTTGGACATTTTGTCAGACTTACTGGACTTGGAAAATTTTTAGATTTTCACTGACTTTTTGGACTTGAAAAATTTCAGAAATTATGCTGATTAGAAATTTTGTCAGAAAAACACTTGAGACTTTTTGGGCTTGGAAAATTTTAAAAATTACGCCAACTTTCCGAAATTTTGTCAACCAGACTTCTTGAAATTGGAAAATTTCAGAGAACAAACTGATTTTCAGATATTTTGTTAGGCTATTTTAGATTTTCTGGATTTGAAATTTTTTTCAGATTTCAAACGATTTTTTGGACTTCAAAAATTTCAAAAATTCTTGCTTTCTCGATTTTGAAAAATTTTATGTTAGACTGAAATGTGCACTTCAGTTTGACATTGCAGACATAGCAAAAGTATATCCTATGTTTTATACTTTCAGGGGTAGTATAGAAATAGAAATGACCTGGGGGTCGGGGGGGTGGTCAAAAAATTGATCCAATTCGTGTGTATGGCACAAATAATATTTTGTATCCCCTTGAATTCTTGTGATTGAGATGAAGAAAGTGGATAGAAGCTCACTCGATCCCTCAATACTTGTTTTCCTATAAACTACCACGAATATCATGGACCAGAACACCACACGTTGAAAAATTCAACCCAAAACTACACCCTAATTTGTAAAACTTGAATCGAACATGCAGCCATCTACACGCGTTATCTTCACTCCAGATTAAAGATCGAAGAGCGCAGCCACCGCACACGCTAAAATCATTAATTTATAGATGCAAAGCCGACAATTAATAAAACATGAAATTACCGCATCTGTGAACTGACGACGTGAAGAAACTGGTTTGGGAAGAAAATTAAATGTTGAAATGATAGGTTAAGCACGGCACTGCGCTGGTATAGCTATCGTTATACTATAGCTATACTTATGAAACGGCAGCTGCACTGGTTGTGTGTTCTTAAAAACTAGATGTATGGCACGTGCCTTCTATAAGTTTTGCAGCTTCCTCTTCTTTCATCAGTATTTCAAACATCACAACGGATCATTATTACAAAAATATTATTGTGTTGTACGTATCGTATACGTATATTCCAAAGTACCAACATCTGCATTTTAGAAAGTACATCTTGACTTCGTGCATGGGCCAAAGTAACAAATTGACCGCGTATAAGAATTATGGTAATACGCGAAACCATCGTACGTTCATCTTTTTTTATAGGTCAAAGCTGAAAAAAAAACCGCCGTGAAACTCGGTACCGATGTTCGCCAGAAAAGGTCGTATTTTCTCAACGAGCGTAGCGCGGCGAAGCCAAGGGAGGTTTTTTTCAGCTTATAACGTATTTAAAAGATGAACGTAATAAAAGTTCATGCTTTTCGTGCCGGCGATATGGGATTAAAATGGGCTGTTGGATCAATAGCGAGAGGAGTCAAGAGTCGAAGACAACTTCGTGCTAAAAGTGCGATAAGGCGAGGAAGAGGAATATAGCGAACGGATTCAGCGGAGGTACCTCCACCTGGTGCCCTTATGCTGCTCGTGTAGTCCGTACCATAATCTTCATTCTGCTGCGGTGTGTTCGTTACAAACAGTCGTTGCTCTGGGATACACCCTTAGCTTCGTCCGTTTATCCAGCATATACCTGCGTCATATTTTGTTATATTACGTGGTGAGGAGAGGAGTATACTTAGTAGCAAACATTTATCATAATCTATTTTGCACTTGGCGATGAAAGAGCAGAGGGTGAGGTAGGGGTGTTGTTGTAGGAAGGGTTACGCGGGCTTCGACCCAGCTAGTCATCTCTGGCCGAGTGTTGGGCCAACTGCTGATTTAGTCATAAATCAAGAAACGAAAATCAGAGGAAATTATATGTTGAAAATTTTCATAAAAATCATCATAAAATATTGTATATGGAAAAACACTCCAAAAATGATAAAATTGTTGAAATGGACATAGGTACAAAAAGAGTAAACTATCGTAAGACTGGTCAAAACCTATGACAATTGATGACAATGATGTAAAAATTGTCGACATTTTCTTTAAAATATTGAAAAAGTTAATCAAAATGATCAAAAAATCATGTCAACCGTCAAAAATGTTGTTGACATTGTCAAAATTTTCACAAAAAAAACAGTAAAATATTGTAAAAACGATAAAATAAATAATTAAATTTTCATACAAAAAATCTCAAAAAAAAGTTCAAATCATACAAAGTTTTGAAAATTTTGTAAACTTTGAGAAAATATTTACAAAATTTGTTTAAAAATGTTGTAAAATTAGTTGAGTATCCTAAAGGCCTCAGATAGTAGGTTTCTTGATGAGAAAAAATTGTCTAGTAAATTTTGACACCACCCCCCCCCCCTTCATTAATTTTTGGATGTTTTATTGCGTTATTTTAAGGAATTTCTATGTCGGTAATAATAAAGGAAAATTTTCGTGAAGTATTTACTATATTTCATTTTCTAATTTTGGTTTGCGTCTTTATGGTTTTCCATAATTTATAACGTGCCAGCTATGGAAAGGGGGCTTACACCCAGAAAGTCAATTTTGTTTCTTTTTGACTTTAGTGCTAGTAAAGGATTTTTTCGGATACCGAAATCCATAATATTACCAAAAAATTAAGATATTTTTGAGAACCCACCCAAATCATCTGAAAATTATTGACAGAACTGTTAGAACCTGCGTGTTTTGATCTTGAGATATCTGGCAAAAAATTGTTTGGAGCAGAACTATTTGGAGCCGATCCTGAGCAAAAAGATTTCGAAGCAGAATCGTTTGACGTTTTGAAGCGGAACTGTTTGGAGCAAATTCATTCGGAGTAGAACCATTTGGAGCCAAACCGAAGAAAAAGAATTCTGGCCACAAGAATTCTGACCAAAAGGATTCTGAGCAATGAAATTCTGACCAAAAAAAATGTGCGGAGCAAAACCATTTGGAGCCGTGCTCAACTGTTGAAGCAGAACCTACTGGGGCCAAACAAAGCAAACGAATTTTGACCAAAAAGATTCTGAGCAAACTCTGAGAATAGAATTCTGACCAAAAAAGGATTCTGAGCAATAAAATTTTGACCAAAAAAGTTGTGAGGAGCAGGACCCTTTGGGGCTGAAACGAAACAAAAGAATTCTGAACAAAAAAATACTACCTATCCAAAAGGATTCTGAGCAATCAAATTTTGACCAAAAAAATCATGAGGAGCAGAACCAATTAGAGCTGAACCGAAGCAAAAGAATTCTGACCAAAAAAATTGTGAGGAGCAGAATCGTTTGAGACAGAATCCTTTGAAGCACTGAAGCAGAACCATTAGAGTTTCACAAACTTCGAATACCGCTATCATGCCAAGATCAGAGGAAAACAAATTATTAACGAGACTATTCAATAAATTCATAATTTAGCTTTCCTTGAAAAATTTTCCAACTTTCCGGCCCAAACAGAAAGAAACCCAGTGAAATAGAGCATTGAACTGACAAGATGTTCAAAATTTTGATAAGTATTCCTTGAACCTTGTTCAGCACATGATGATGGGGTTTTTCAGGTTCATTTTGATTCGTGCATATGTCGTTAACACCTTTTATTGCAACTATGTGGGCGAACGTTGGTACTGGTGTATGAGAAAATGATACATATTAATGGATAGCATATCCATCAGTACGACGTACGACGATATCCGACGATAAAATGTAGATCGAGAAGCGTATCCGAGAAGCGTACGTGGTTCACTTTTGCACGGTTGCGTTGCGCGCAAAGCCGGCTCCACCGCTCCGCGCATAATCTGTAATACGAGTAACTTAAGCTCACGTTAAGGTCCTACCATTATCAGATCTGTGCGCCGAGATAGGTATTATTTATTCGTGATGTCCAGCCATAACGATTATTAATGAAGGAAATGAAATAGTTAACCTTTGATTACTTGTTATTGTGAAGCAAGGTTAGAAACAGTAACGATCACGTTTGATCGCTGTTAAATGAGCTTAGAAAACGTTAATGTAAAATTTCAATTTCAGTTTACACAGCGCGACGGCGGACACTATATTTACCCGTGATGGACCTGCCGCCGCTGCGCTGTGGTCCGCAGTCAGCAGTGTTGAGGAAGTTGATTCCTATGGGCTGTGGCTAGGCTGTGTGTGGAAGTAGCCGGTGTAAAGAACCGGAAGTTAAACTGGTTACCTTTGAGGAGTAATGCGAATGAGTATTCTCTTCTTAGCGACCGAAAACGTTTATTGTTGCTCGCAGAAGATAACCCTATAGTACTGGAACTAACGTGTCTGACTAGATTAACTTTAAGTCGTTATGAGGATGCACCTGTTACACATTTTCTTACCGTATGTATCTATCTTTCCGGTGTAACGTCTTATACTCGTATCTTAGATATTATTATCAGCGAGTTGCTATGTATGAAAATACGGGTACTTAGCTTCTTATAGGTATGTACATCAACGGCTTTGCGTTTCCTTTGTTTCTGGATCCGATGGAGCTGCGGAGGATCATTCGATGATTTGCACTGCAGTCGCCCTTCGAATGACGCTGGTGTGTGACAGTGAAGTGCATGTACGTAGATTTTCTAGACCATGTTGACCTTCCGAGGAGAATAATGGTCGTGGATAATTTATGGTAAAGGCTTTTACAGAAGGCTTTTGAAAATGACAATTTTCACGCGTATTGTGTAACATCATTTTTAACGCGGACTCGTGCGCGTTAGGCAGCTGTTAGGTGTATCAAGTTCGATGAACTTAGTAGTATGTACCGAAGTATCGTATAGTTACCATTACCAATGTCTGTGATTACGTTTAGCTCGTCTGTGTAAACGAAATAGGTGTTCGTTTCCTTTTATGATTCTAATTAACTTGACGAAGAAAACTCGAATTGCAATAATACGTACTTGAAACTCGAGAAGTATTGATTTGGTATTTATGAATTGTATTGATGTCATGAACTTATGGGGTGATTGATAAATGGTCCATCTCTTCCCTCTTGCCCATTTTACGTCCAACAAAGTGCAATAAGCAGAATAACTGTATCAACAACATGTCTATATCTATATCTACTTTGAAATTTGAAGGTGCGTGAAGTTTCTAGAAAAAACATTTTTAGCGTAGGCCTATAGGATATGCTTTTGCGATTACCAAACCTGCAAAAAACGTCATGAAATTCCAACACAAAAATCTGACACACAATTCGGACACCCTGACTTTTAGACATTTTCTCCAATTTTCTTGGGCTTGAAAAATTTTTCAGATTTCCACTGACTTTTTGAACTTGGAAAATTTTAGAGATCACACTGACTTTCAGACATTTCCTAAAAATTTTCAAATTTTATCCGATTTTTTGAATTCCGAAAAGTTTATAAATTTTAACTTTCGATTTTGAAAAATTTATCAAGTGGTCAGTTGACTTCTGAACTTGGAAAAATCCAGATTGTTTCAAAAGTTGACTTTTAGACGTTTGCCGAGACATGATAATATTGTGTCCGACTCTTTCAACTTACCGTGAGATGAAGTCAGAGTCAGACATTAGGCATGTCAGCCTGGAATGTGCATTTCGCTTTGACGTGGCAAAAAGAGCAAAAGCAATCTTTACCAATTTTTCTGTCAAAAATACTTACCTACGTGAAACATTTTATATTAAATTTTATTGATTATTTGATGAGTATGTTAAGGTGGCGATCGTTTCATGAGCACGTTAAGATGACGGTTAGATGTTGATGATGTGAAGATGGTGATGATTTCTAATTTGATGATGATGTCAAGATGGTAATGATTCGAAGAGAATTTTAAGCTGAGTATTATTTCATGAGAATGTTCAGATGGTGATGATTTGATGAGAATGTTGAGATGACGATCACTTCAGGAGCGTGTTGAGATGGCGATGATTTGGTGAGCATGTTAGGTGATGATTTGATGAGAATGTTGAGATGACGATCACTTCAGGAGCGTGTTAAGATGGCGATGATTTGATGAGAATGTTGAGATGACAATCACTTCAGGAGCGTGTCAAGATGGCGATGATTTGATGAGTATGTTAGGTGATGATTTGATGAGCATGTTAAGATGATGATTTCATGAGCATGTTGAGCTGATGATGATTCCATGAGCATGTTGAGATGATGATAATTTGAAGACAATGTTAAGATGATAATGTTTCAATGATAATGTTGAGGTGGTGATTATTTTATGAACATATTAGGTGATGATTTGATGAGAATGTTGAGATGGTGATCTTTTCAGGAGCGTGTTAAGATGGTGATCATTTGATGAGCAAGTTAAGATGGCGATAATTTGATGAGTATTTCAAGATGTCGATAATTTCATGAACATGTTGAGATGATGATGATTTGAAGATAATGTTGATGATAATGATTTAATGAAAATGTTGAGATGGTGATCATTTTATAAGAAAATTAAGATGGCGATGATTTGATGAGAATGTTTAAGATTTTTTCCCATGTCTACCATTTCAATTTTAGGAAATCCTTTAAAAAATCCATTAGAGCGTCCACAAATTCTGCCATGACAAATTTCAGCTTCTTAATGGCTTTTTGAACGAACCTCAAATGTGCTGGTATACAAAAGAGCCCGAAAATAGTTGAAATTGTCCTTTGCAAAGAGTAGAAAATTGTGGATTAGAGATCATCAAAAAGTGAAAATGGTTCGAAAATGTCAGGAAATGCATGTTTTAGAAATGAAATAGCCTCGAGGTGAAAAATTGACCTCCTGGAAATCCCTATATCAATTCCAATTGATACATTGCTAGATAAATAAATAAATAAATCAGCAAAAATGAATTATTGTCTGGTCGAGATGTCATTTCGAATAATTACCGCTCCAAAGTAACATTTAAAAGTATCGTCATCATAAAGCACTGTTATATTCGGCTTTACAGTTAATCTAATTCAATTAACACAATATTAGGTGACTTGTTGCTGATTAATTTTTTTTCTATAATGTACAGTTATAAATTTTATCGTATTTCGTTCAAATATATAGGCACGTGCTGGGAGTTTATAACCTCTCTAGTAATGTATAGGAAACGTGTACCAACTAAATTATTATTCAGGTCAGTTTTTACGAAATTGGGAAAAAAATCAGAATATTGTAGAAATCTATTTCAGTGGGAATTTTTTCAACGAAATTGAAACTTGGGAAGTAAATTTTGTTGATAATTTTTTGTTTTTTTGCGACTTTATTTCTCGAGTATATTTTTAACTTTTTGAAGAAAATAACCCCTCTACTCGTTTCTTGGAAAACTTTCATTGACGTAATACAAAATGCGATAAGCCACCTTGATATTTTGCGAACCACTAAATAATGCAATAAAGAATAACGACGCGGACTAATGACATCTTTTAAAAGCCAGGTAGATGCGTTAAAATTATTAAAAACGGGCTACCATCTGAATTTTCGTTAAAACTTTTACTTCTTCGTATAACAATCTTACTAATATCCAATTATCATACAAAGAGATTATTTCGCTTTAATTACCGCCGAATACAATGAATACAGGACTTTTAGTTACTGGTTAGTCACCGTCGCGTCGTATTCGTCGTCGGAAGATAAGAAGAAAACCCAAATGGCCTTGTCCTTCTTGCTCTGCCCCCAGTAGCAATAATTTCCCTCTCTCTAAAATTCTTGAATTTTGTATCACCCTTTGCTCCGCTATGAGTCTAGCTTCATTTACAATTACACTTTATGCTACGGCGATGTTACTCTTCTGAACAATCTCATTATACGTTTTAGGTTTCAGTCTTATGTCAAGGATCATAAACAAATTATTCGTGATGCGAACGCAATTACCTGGCTTTCATTTTAAATACAAAATGACAATTCCGACTCGGAGTTGTATATTTCTGGCTATTTAAAATTCCCACTATTAGATGCAACAATAAATATAGGTATTAAGAATGGGACGTTTTGTTCTACGATGGTTTTTCCTCTCTTATATTTCTTTAAGGTAAATCTAGCCAAACTTAATCAGCATTCGTTTGGAACTAATTCCCGTATAATATCTTCCTGCATAATTTTTTTTTTAGCCTCTTAATTAATCGAGTTGATTTGTTCCGTAAATAGAGATACGGTTTGAATTCTATTTGCATAGCGTTTATACGCTAAGAAAGTAATTTAGGTGTACCCTAAAAATTATATTATTAAAATTTGTCTTTCTTGTTTCCGTTTTTTCCAACTTATTATCAACTCTGGCGCTAAAAAGGTTACCGCCATTTGTGACTGATAAAGACACCTAGAACTCTCTGCTGCCCGGTTAAAGTGGTTTTATCCCTCGGCTCATCAATTCACACACCATTAAGGCCGAGATAAAGGCGAAGAAATTTTCTCATAGAGTCGAGTCGTACTCCTAAACGTATGTACGTATTGAACCGAATCATAATTCACGATAAAATGTACTGTACATGATGCGCTACCTTATTTGACAACACAAAAGTAACCAACCGGTCATTGTTTCATTCGTATGCCTAAAATTACTCGCTAGTCGCTATACGATGTTTATTTTAAAGTTAAATTACTATTTTAAATGGATAATTCGGATGAAAACGTGGCCTTATTTCCGTTCTTATTTCCCTTTATCAGAATTTACTCACACTATTTAGAGGCAGGTAACGCGATTGTCGTATCTTCTACGACATAGGTACTGCTTTTCAAATAATCTTTAGTCACTTTTCATTTTTCATGCGACTGAACGATTGATGATGGTACCTATTCGTTGGCGTGATTTTTTTCGGTGCAAATTTCTCTTCAAAATGAGAACTGCGGTGAAAATATTTTTGAGTGTATGCAATTTTTTCTGACCATTATGTATCGATTGGGTTCGGGTTCGAGTTCGTGTTCGATGAATATGGAAATTAGGGATTCCTGTGGTTTTATGGTCCAAGCGGTTAGCACGAAAAAAGCAGGATAGGTATATTTCTTTTTTGAACACGAATTGGCATATGCGTTTTTCTTTAATTTTGAACAAAAGGAAAATTTTGGAGAAGGGTGGCCATCAGAAATTGCCTTTAGGGGGTGAATTTTTCATTTTTTTTGAGCTCTGTGGGGGTGATCAATCGGGTTAAGAAACCTGTCGTCATTAAGATTCGAATCTCCTGAACCCGAATTCAACATTGCAGGTTCCTGATAGAAAGTAAGAAATTCTCGAAATTGTCGAATTTTGCTCAATGTAAAATAATTCTCGTTTTTACTTTAAATTGGCATGAAATTGCGCTCTCTCATTTCCTAACCCTTATGCCTTTAACCAATTGGGGTATAAAACCAATTTTTAACCTAATTCGAATATCATGAACTCAAATTCAAAGTTTTTTCCAAATAGCAAGCAGGGAATTCTGACAATTATCGAATGTGCATACCGTAAAAAAATTTATTGAATAAAAAATGAAGGATTTTCAAAGTTTTACAACTTTTTTTCGTATCCTTAATTTAGCAAATTTTTCCACCCGGGAGTCCCTAAAAAATCACGCTGCAGTAAAAAATCAAGATACGGCAAAAAGCTTGAAACAAAAGTTGTAGAGTATTAAAAATTGATAATTTTTTGTTCTACAATTTTTTCCCACTGTCCAGTGTTGAGAAGCCATTCTCCTTAGAAGATAGGGATTTATGTATAGTAGACTCATAAATTTGTACGAAAATTAGCCATTTTCTAGGACACAAATTTCATGATTGTGCCACCTCTCATTTTTCAATCAGAAAAGTAAAGTCTGATTCGAGTTCAGGAGAGTCGAATTATATGAAAATGATACCAAATATACCAATACCCCTTTATGTGCAGAAATAGGGATGTTTCCCCTACAAAAACCCCCTCCTGCTCGCCCCCTAAAGCCAATTTTTGATGGTCCCTTCCCCAAAATTTTCTTTCAGTTCATATTGAAAGAAAAACCGCATGTCAACTCGTGTTCAAAAAAATAATTGTGCCTGTGCTAACCAGTAAGACTATTGAAACATTGATCCAACTTTTCCCTTGTTATTAAAGAAAAGCTTGAAAAGGTCAGAAAAAACATTGTGGTCATTGATTATAGATAGAAGTGAAATGATTGTATTTGTACACTGGGTTGTGCACCTACCTCGATATTTGTGGACCTCACTTTTTCCTATCTACCAAAAAAAAGGAAGCTTAAAAGAATAGCTAAGTAAAAAACTTTGTACTCACAGATTACAGGTATAGAAGGATAATATGCAGGGTAGAAAATGAAATAAACAACGGTTTAAAAATTCATAGACTCTTGAAGTTTCTTAAAATTTCACTACAAATAAAATGTTACCGGGGATCTAACTTTTTTCAATGAATAAAAAAACAAAAAAATCAGTTTGAAAGATAATCATGTTTTATTTAAATTAAAAAAAAAATAAGTTATAATAATTGTTTGACAAGTAAAATTTTGCCTACAGGGAAATTTCAAGGAACATCAAGAATATATAAATTTTAAAATACTTGTAGATATCTCCTTCAATATTGAGATTATGTAAAAATTGAGACTATTTTTTTTGTTGCATTTTATACGCTTTGCGAAATGAATTTTATTAATGTACTTATTCAAATTTTTTCAGGTTCACTTCAAATTTTAAACATCATATCACTTTTCATTTTTCAAATGGTTGTAGCTCCTTCACTTTTGTAGTCAAGCTAAATGTGCATTTAAATCATTTTGTAAAAAATGAAAAATTCTATCAAAAAGGTCTCTTGCAAATTTTGTCCAACTCACAATTTGAAGGACTTATGAAGTCTACAAATTTTCAAACCATCGTAGCCCCTTCAATTTTAGAGTTAGGCAAAGCATGAATACAGTGGCGTAGCCAGACAGGCCATCAAGGGGGGGGGGTCTTCACGAAAAAAATTGAAATTTCATGGGGAATTTTTAAAAATACCTCTTATTTTATTGAAAGAAGTGAATATATTGAGCCCGAGCGAAGCGAGGGCGAAAATTTTGCACAAAATGACATTTAAATGCTTAAATTTCATTATTTTTTTCAACTTTTCGGTCC
>FIZU01007863.1:0-11585 GCA_900064475.1 Pseudococcus longispinus
GAGCGAAGCGGGGGCGAAAATTTTTGTAAAAAAAGGAGTTCAAAAGGAGAAATTTCATCCTTTTTAACAACCTTTCAGTGGCACAATCGTACTTCACTGCACGGCATTAATTCTCCAGTGCCACCCAGTTTATAGCTTAAAATATGCACTGTCCGGAATGTAAATTCCCAACTGAAATAATCAATTACCAAAACCAGTGGTGAAAATTGAATGGTTTTCTATAAAATCTTCAAAAAATGATGAGAAGTAAATTCCATGATAACCAGTATAAAAAATTACCTACAATTGAATATCATTCAACAGTCATCCTAGGATTTTTGATATCATGCTTTTAAAAACTGACGAAGGAGATCATCCAGCGAATAATCTAGAGCTGGATTCTTCAAGATAATTATTTCTCATAGAAAATCTATCGAATGAGATATGGCTGTTGCATATGGGAATCGTTTTATTAACATAAGCATAAGCTGATAATTATTGTCCATTTTCTATTGTATTGATTTTCACAATATTATCAAGCTTATGGCATGAGTATGAAGATACATTTATCATAAAATATGAAAAAGTATTCTTTTAGGCGTTGTAATTTGACAGAGGGAGGAGAAAATTATTCACTCGCTTCAACCCCGTACATATATTCTCCCTTCCCCATTTACGAACCTCCAAAGCATCCCTTGACCGATTCCAGAAACCGGTTCAACCAATCACAGCGTTTCAACTATACCTACCATCCCCTACCGTAACTACGTTGGGAAGAAATGCACAACTAATTCGAAGGTGAAAATTGCAAATAAATCATTACTTCTTTAACATTGATCGAGTGTTTACTCTCTCTTGAAGATTATTTTCTGATCGTTGGCGAAGTAGTATATGTTTTCGTTTCGAGCTTGAAATTAATATTTTTACTTGTGCGATTTTCGATTTTTTTTATTATACGACGTGTTATTTTGTTTTTAATTTCAAACTCTTTCAAAACTTTATATTTTTGTCATTTTATTTATTAATTTTTCTCGCGTGTGTCGATTTCGTGTACTTTTTAAACTCTTGAAACATTTTATTCGTGTGTAACTTTTGTTGAATAATTTTTCGCTTTTTTTGGTCATCTTTTTTATTACAATTTCAAAATGTCTACTGAATTGCGCGAAAGGATGAATCAAACTGGAGAAGTCGAGGAATCCGCTGAAGATAATATCAATACAGGTATAAATGAACCTCAAGAAATCGAGAAACCCACGACAGAGGATGGCGTTAAATTAGGTAAGAGAATTTTATAGTACTTTATTTCTGCATAAAACATGGTGTAATTTTTGTTTCATAGTCGTATTTAGTTCTCAAATTATTATTACTTATCATTGGTCAAAAAATGAGCGAACTTGTTCATTGGAAAATTTGGATTAAACTTTTAGTTTTATTAAACGTGTACACTGTACAATTCCGCAACATTGATTGGGTACGGGATCAACTGAGTCTATTACAAATTTTTAAAATGGTAAAAAAATTCAAAAAGTACCTACAAAATTTTGAAAAAAATTACAGTTTTTAAAATTTTAATTTTAGAAAATGAAGTAGGTTGGTACCCTTTTGAACCGAAAAAATTGATTCTTTCCAGATTCAGAGTTTCACTTTGAAATTTTGGTCGCCATTTTTTCACTGCCATTAAATTTCTGAATCAAAAATTGTATGGTAATAAAATGATCGTGATTTTAATTTATGGTAAAGAAAATATAACAAAGCTCTGAAAATTTTGTTCAACCATCATTCTAAGATTTCGAGTTTTTCATTTAAAGATACCCAATTCGAAAGATGCATTTTTTCAATCTCATTAAAAAAAGTTTATCTTCGTTTAGGAAATACTTAATTGAACATGGTTATTTAAAATCAGAATTCGAGAATTTTGTTCAAGCATCATTCGGAGAAAAAATTTGTAATTTTAAAATATTTCGAGAGATGCATTTTTTTTTCAATCCTTGAAAAAAAAAATATTGGGTTTACAGAATAATCGAATTGGAAACTTCAATCATTGAAAATTATTCATTTCGTGCAAACAATACGTTGAATGCTGTGGTTGTTCTGTAAATATCGTGCACAGTCATTAATAATTTCGAATCGACAAAATATTGCATTTATCAAGTATATTTCTTGAAAATAATGTACAGCAATATGCGTCTAAGAAATTCATCCCTCAAACATTGATTGTTCCCTGAGCATATCGCTGATAATTTTTCAACTCTTGCAAAAAAAAACACGTCTGTATACAGATCGTGCAAGTAGATTAGCAATTTCAAATTTAAAAAAAAAATTATTAACAGATTTAAAAAAAATAATAAACAGCAATTTGCTTCTAAGATACCTTATTTATCCCTCGAATATGACTACTCCCTAATTATTTTACTTTCCCAGAACGTTTTTTTTTTTTATCAGTGTGCTGATGAATAAATCAGAACAAGAAAAGAATTTGTTCATTAGAAAAATTGAATTAAATTTTCGGCCCAATTGTGCAACATTAATAGGGTAAAGGATACATCGAGACCATTACAAATTATTCAAATATTGAAAAAAATCAGAAAATGCAAAATTTTGTAAACAATTTTGACATAGGTAACCTATCTACCCACAGTTTTTAAATTTCAAGATTAGGAAATTATTAGGTATCTGTTCGAGCCAAGGAAGCTAAATTCTTTCAGATTCACAACTTCACTCCAGCATTTTAGAAAAATTTTTTCAGCGGCATGATCAAATTCGTGAATCAAAATTTGTACCTAAGGTTAAAAATAATCGTAATTTTTGATTTTTGGTAAAAGAAAATACAGAAAAAATTGAGAATTTCGCTCAATCGCTCTCAAAGGTTGAATTTTTCATTTCAATATGAGTGTAATAGCCACCTACTTCAAAAAGTGCATTTTTTTCAATCCTTGATTAGTCTTATAAAAACAAAACTTCACCTTCGTTTAGAAAATGATATGGAATTTCAAATGCAGAAAATTTGTGAAAATTGAAATTCTATGAATCAGAATTTGAGAGCTTTGCTCAAACGTCATCCGAGATGAAGAATTTTTCATTTTGAAATTGGTACTTTGAGAAATGCATTTTTTCAATTCATGAAAGTGAAACTCGTGTTTAAAAAAAAACTTACATTTGGTTTAAGAAAATAATTTAATTGGAAACTTTAATCTTTGACAGTTTTTAACCTCTGGCAAAAAAGGACGTCGAGTACCCAGGTACTCTTGTTAATCGGTAAACATCGTGCATGGACATTTGCGACTTCAAATTTTTTATTCATCAGAGATTTTTTGAAAATAATAATATCCAGCAATATTCTTCTAAGAAATTGATCCCTCGAATATGATTGTTCCCTAATCATTCTACTTTCCCGGTACGTGTTTTTGGTCCACTGTGGCAGTGAATAAACCAGAAAAGGTTGAGAAAATGACATCTTCTAACCAAAAAAATTCAATCTTTTCACAGCACCACTTAAGCATTTTCGTCACTTTTTTTCAGTCGTCAAATTCACGAATCAGCATTTGTAATGTAATAAAATGATAGGTATCTTGTAGGTATTTGATTTTTTATTAAGAAAAATAAATAAAAAATCAAGAATTTTGTTCAATCAACTTCCAAACTTATGTAAGTTTTTCCATTTGAAAATACTAATACGTCGAGTAGGTAGCTACTTCGTTCGAAAAATAATTTTTTTTAACCCTCAATAATTTCATTTTTTAATAACTTTACCTTCGTTCAGAAAATAATAGTAAAGAATTTCAACCGTTGAAAATTTTTTGTATCGTGAAAATTGCACATTGTTCATATTATTCAGTTAACATTGTGAATGGATAGTGGTAAAATTTTCATTCATCAGAGATATTTATAAAACGATATGCAGCAATACTTTTCTAAAAAAATGCGCCCCTCGAACATGATTGTTCCCAAATAATCTTGCTTTCCCTGAACGTCTTTTTCAGCCATTACTCGACTGAATAAATCTGAAGCACTTATGCAAAATTAATAATCTCATTTTTCAATAACTTTACCTTCGTTCAGAAAATAATAATAAAGAATTTCGATCATTGAAAATTTTTTGTATCGTGAAAATTGCACATTGGTCTTATTATTCAGTCAACAGTGTGAATGAATAGTGGCCAAATTTTCATTCATCAGAGATGTTTATAGAACGATATGCAGCAATATTTTTATAAAAAATGGGCCCCTCCAAAATGATTGTTCTCAAATAATCTTGCTTTCCCTGAACGTCTTTTCCAGCTACGAATCTGAAGTACTTATGCAAAATTAAATATCAGCCATAGAAAATTGTCTTCCGGGAGGGGGGAGGGGTCCACAAAGACCTTTTCCCCGCCCCGGATTGGTCCTGTGATAGTAGAGGAAGAGGTGAAAATGTGGTACCTCGCGGGTAAAGTGATACACCAGCTTTTCTCAGCCAATGAGAGGCGCACTCAGGCAACAACTGCTGGAAGTTGTTGTACTAGTCAGATAACAAGATCTAATAACAAAATCGGCAATTTATTCATACTTATCAAAAAATTATTGAAGTTTTTTGATTTTTCAATACTGCAAACTTTTTCATGACTCTTACTCAAACGCTGCTGAAAGCTGAACTTTAATCGAGTCAGAACTTGAGTAAGGTGCTTTATATTCTGAATTGACTGCTGTACAATATAAACTGGCGAGTTTTCAAAAAATGTTCATATCAAGGGAAATTATTCATTATTGAAGTGAAAAGTCGATTTGTTGGTAATGTGGTACACCTCAAACTATCAGATTGTACGCGATTTTTTAATGAATAGTTCGATTCAACTTACAATTTTACGTGTCTTTTTCACTTTTTAATGGATACTCGTACATTGTTGACTTATAAATGATTTTTAAACGATTTATTTCATAATTTTCCATGATTTTAAATAGAGGTTTATGGGGTACCACATTACCCCCACATTTTCAGTGAGGTGGTTTTTGGCACTTTTTACAAAAAACAAAATGATGGGTAATGTATTTTTGAGGAGGGAAATTGAGATTCGTCATTCGATGGGTAAAGGTTTCAGCTGCATTTTAATGTATTTTTTTAAAAATTTGGTTACTTGGACTTCCATGAGGGTCCAAAAACAAAAGGGTGTACCACATTTGCACCACTTCCTCTAATGCAGTTTTATATGTTGAAAAACTTATCAATTTCACCTCCTTTATTTGTATGTTACAGAATATATAACTCATCTGCCACCAGTGCAAGAACCGATCGACAGAGATTACATGTGGCAGTGCCTCTTGGGCGCTGCATCTGGATTTTTCTGCCGTTATGAAGACGGAGACGGGGAAATTACAGACAATGACAGGCTGCAAACGGCTATTCATCTCAAAAACAAATGCAAGCTAACTTATGCCCAGGCAAAATTTTGGACACGAGTGCCGAGATCAACCGCATGCGATCATGTCAAAGGAAGGGTTGGAAAAATTGGCCGAGGTCGCAATAAGTTGCTGACGGATGAGCAGGAACGCCGTATGGCTGACGAGATGAGAAGAAGGAACATCAAATGCGCAAGGCCATCCACCAGTAACGAGTTGCAAACAGAAGGAACAGTGGCGAAAAAACAATTGATGAAAGTAACCCACAAAGTAGCGGTGGACCTACAAATCGAGCCGCTAATTAGCGATGAGAAGACTGTCGGACGAAAGTGGTTTGACAACTTCGTCAGACGACACGAGCTCTACTAATTTAAGGTATGATTTATTCGTAATTTCCGCAATTTTCATATTTCTAGTATATATCTGATATTTTCTATCTGCATGAAAATTTTCAACGAATGACTGTTTATTTTGCAACGCGCCATTTTCAAATGCGAATAAATCTAATTTTTTTTTCGATTTTCAGGAATTTGCGTTTATCCGGATCCGCAGCGACTTTCTCCTGGTGATTATTTATTCTGTGATATAAAATAGGTGTACATAATCAAATTTTTAATTTTAAATGTGTTTTATTTTTTCTGATTTTTATTCCAAATTATTTGTTAATGTTGTAATTTTTTTGCACAATTGTAAATAGTTCTATGTTTATGTTTTTGTTAATATTTATGCTATAAGTTATTTTGATACGCCACTTCACGTTTTTTTTTTCGTATTTTTCAATTTTTAATCGTTTTAATTAGCCTATTAGCTTTGTTTGTTGTATTTGTAAAGTTTACAAAAGTTGAAAAATCTTATCTGGCCGCAGCTAATTCCAAAATCTGATTGGCTATTCAAATATGTGGTTTGAATACTTAATCGGATTATGGAATTAGCTGCGGCCTGGCAAGATTTTTCAACTTTTGTAAATTTTGCAAATACAACGAATAAAGCTATTTATTAATATTAAGTATACCTAGGTTTTTTATTCAAAAATTGTGATCTATGCATGTGCTGTTTTTTCTTAATCATGTTTACTTATAACTACTTACTTAAGTTATGGTGATGGGTAATTTTAATTCTGTTGACTAATTATGTTTCCACCAACTGTAAAAACATTTCATGTGATAATGAATGTTAATACATTTGCATATTTTTTTACTGACAAAAATCTGTTTTCATTTATTATAGAAAGATAGAAATGAGTAATTACAAAAGGTAAAATCTTGGTATTGAAAAAAAGTAATCGTGAACGAGTACAAAAATTCGGTTAAAAATACTCTTTGAGGTAAATTGGTTTTTATTTGGTAAGATTTGAAATGATGAAAAATTTGGTAAATTGGTAAAATTGCGATTATCGAGGTAATAATCAAGATCATAGCGTATCCATCAATAAACTTCAATGGTTCAGGTATAGAGATCGAATGAACAATTTAATCTAAGGTAAGTGCAATTAAATTATTATTACCAACCAAAGTAAACTTCGAACTTGCTCCGATGCTTTTTTTTTATTACTACCAGTCGCAAACAATATTCTTCAAGATTCGAAAGGTTGAAAATTTCGAAATAAAATAATCTTCAAAGGATTGATTTTTTGATCATTCTCAAAAAAATCAAATTGTAAGAGTGGGTGCCTATATCAATAAATCGAATTAATCAATTTTTAAAGATATTCTCTAAGCTTGACTATCTATGAACAATCAATAATTTTTTGATATTTTTTGAAACGTTATCAAAAATTAAAACGTTCTTGAATAAAGTATAAATTTCAATGAGAATGGTAGTACACACGTATTTTCAAAAATATGAATGATTTTATAAGGAGATTGATGAGTAAAAAATCGAACTCGTCAAGTGCACGATTAAAATGAAAATATTTCAACTATCATCTTCACTCAGGCAAATAGAAAAAACGATTTAATAAGCTCGTTTCTACCTCCGTATTTGATAATAATTTTATGATTCGCTAAAATAGTAGGTACAAATTACAATACACAAAACTCGAAACCGTTTATAACCACGCTAAATGTAATCGAAATCAAAATGAAAATATTTTCATAACACCACGGATGACTTTATGGTAATTTTGCAGGCAATAATTGATTAGATGTTCTATATGTAATATACATAGGTAATACGAGACCCTTACCTTTTTACATGTTTTAGGTATGTAGATAGGCCTATACATCATTGAATAATTAGATAGGTACACTTTTTTCACCAACCCACATGAAAAGAAAAACTTCCTTAGTTCCCTTGTAATTTTCATTAATTCAAAACGTTTTTCTCAAGAAAGTACTACTCGTATACGACTAAACAGAAGTTTCCATCATCAAATTTACCACATTTTTGCAATTTACACTCTAAAATTTTGTACTTTTTGAAGTTTTTGATAAATCCTTGAAGTTAATCGTTGCCCGAGCGAAGCGAGGGAGAAATTTTTTCATACATTTTGTTCGGAAAGCAAAAATTGGCCATTCATCGTACCAAAAAAGTGAAATGAAAAAAACATCATTTCGGGAAAAATTTCATGGAACAAAGAGAAAGCACTGAAGCTTTTGTGGTAAAATTTTTGAAAAAAATTCGTTCAGAAAGTAAAATTTGGCCAGTTTATAGTATTTTTGATAGGAAAAAGTTACCAATGATGCGATCAGCTTTATAATTCGGCAACGTTTTTAATTTCAACACTCAAAACATCAAATTTCAATAAAATATGTTTAAAATAACCATACCTAACGCTGATATTCAAATTTTTCGGCAAAACTTCATCAATAGCTATAACATTTGCCGATTTTTCAAGTCAGGTTTTTTGGAAATACAAAATAATCGGCAAATTTTACAGAAACAGTTCTATAAATTTCCATAATTTAACAATTTTTTTAAATTTCAGTCAATTTTTAAGTTTGTCAGCAACATTTTGCCGATTTTTCAAAATTTTCGGCAATATCTCACCAAAAACACAAGATTTCCCGACTTTCAAAATTTTCAAAAATATATTTTTTGGCGATTTTGGTGGATTGGCCTTGGCCAATCTACCAAAAACGTCAAAAAAAATGTTGAGGTTGGAATTAGGGCGACGGCAGTCCAATGGCAACTCCATAAAAAAATACGAAAAGCTTCGAACTATAAGTTTTACGATGTATTTCTTATGGTACGATTTAGGAAACCGTTTCCTAAATCGTACCTTTTTGAAATTTTTAAGCGAATTCGAATACCTCCCAAAATTGTTGAGTTGGAAATTTGAGACCACTTTCACTAGGTGCGCAAAGGTTTGCTCTACATTTTGAAAAAAACGAGGTCGAAAAAAGATGAATTTTACGGTGTACAGATCAAAAAAATCAAAAAGTAGTACGATTTAGGCAACCTTACTCTACCTAGTAGATATCTCGTTGATTAATTTCTAAAATACCCATCAAATTGTTCAAACAATTACCTAATTAGGTAGGCCTAAATGAATTAAATTAATTTTCCACCGTGAATTTATAAAATCAAGTTATTTGGATCAAAAGTTTCTAAAAAAAAACACTTTTCGATTACTAGTAGAAAATTATAGAAATTTCTTCAAGGATAAGTACTTTTCCCAAACAGTGAAGCAAGTTCGAAGGCTCATGCCTCATAAAGATACAGAAAATTTTAAAGAAGCCTTATATTTTTTCATCTTGAAATTTTGTCAAGTCGCAAAATTGAAAAATAATTATTTCAAATTTAACATTTTGTTCAACAGGCGTGATAAAATCTGATTATTTCAAGTGCAGTTTCAATATTATTGGCATGTTTGCTAAAACTGGGTACTAATTTTTGGATATCTACCGAATTTTCAAGAAATTGCTACCTAAGTATGGCCGTATTTTTCACCATTATAACTGATTTTCCAACAGGAACCCAAATGGCGAGGACCTCAAAGATAAAAAACACTACAGGCCCCCATCGACCATTGAAAATCCTGGTTATATAGACAGAGAAATGAAATTAATAGCTGGAAAAATCAACGAAAATCTGATGGAATTTTGAAAATTTTAATGAAAGAATTTGAAAGAGAATGAATCAATGATTCGTAGGTACAAATGAATGAAATAGCACGCAACAACGAATTTTCAGCGAAATAAATTGAAAACAAAAAACTTGATCATTCAATTCACAAAGAAATACCAAAGAATATTTTTTAGAATTTAATCTCTTGTAATAAAATTCGAGATTTTGAATATTGCTTGAGCATAGTCAGGATAATTAGGGTGACTAAACGTCGAGTCACTCAACAATTTGAGATTGTTTTAAAGTAATTTACGAATAAATCGCATATTTAATGCGTCTTCAAAACAGTCGCGTCTCGCGTCTTTTTCCTCCATATTTCCTACTTTATTTAAATGGCTGGCGTGAGAAACTCCAATACACTTCGTATCTGTCTGTTTTTCTTTGTTCGTTTAGACCACACTTTCGAACGCAGGCACCGATACCGTTATCCAGAGAACAATAAACTGGCACCCTTGAAAAGTATCTTGGCCAGTTGGAATTTCGACTTTTTTATATTTTATCAAGTGTCTCGTACCTCAGACAATAACGTTACCCCGAATTTGGTGCCACACTTAACGAGGGACTTCGAACAGCTACTTCCTTAATTACCCATTTCTCGTATTTATACAACAAAAAGAAAGGCAAAATTGAGAAAATTTATTGCTGCTATTGGAAAGTCTATTCTTTTAAGCCTTAATAGTTATTCGTTTTTAAACATGTTGTAAATCTGTCTCGATTTCAATGAATAGATGAAAAAAAGTAACGAACAGTACTGAATTTGGTTTCATAGGCAATTTTTTTAATACATAGTCTACGCACGAAATTGTACAAAGATCATTAGCGTCATCGAGCTGAAAATCCATTCTTTTTTCAAGCGTGTGTCAAAAGATAATTATTTTTTCAAATTGTTTAAAATTCATCTTATTTTCAATAAAAATCCGAAAATAAAGAAAACAGGCGATGATTAGTGAAGGTTCCGCGTGAAATTGATTTTTTAAACACGTTTCAAAATTTACACGTAGGTGCCTTGCAATTGTCTTTTATCAAAAACTAATTCCCGATCAACAGTTAACGAGCTAAAAAAATCTAAGACGAAGTTAGTTGGTTTCAACTTACCACAAGCATAGTCGTGTGTAATTTTTCTGATGAAGGTAAAATAAATAAATAATTAAATAGGTAATTCATTCATTCCAGATCAAATCTTCAAGGCGGAAAAATTAGTGAATATTTCTTCATATCTTCTATGTGCATGTTTTTTTCATCTCCGGAACACATTTTTGAAGTAATTTCGGGTTGAAGACCCAAAAGTGCTCTAAAAAGGGTGGACGAAGAGGACAAAAATCAAAATTTTTTCGACCTTATGCAGTAAACCATTATCGAAATCTATGTTTTTCGATCTTCTGATTCTATTCTTGATGCCATTTCATCAAAAACAACAAAGTGGTTTCAAAGAGCGTTGGATTTCAAGTCAAAAAATGTCCCAAAATTCAAAAAATTTTCGTATACATTTTTGTCAATTTTGTTTGCTTATTTTGAAAACTTTCGAGGAATCTCAAACAACAGATAATTTTTGTTCATTTTTGAACCATTGGCAATTTTTATTCCAATCGGCGTATATTAACCCACCCCTCAACGACCACTTTGAAAATTGAACATAATTAGCGCGTGCTCGGAATTTGCCACGCGGTGTGGTGAAGTAATGCTGTTCAGAATTCCAGAGCATGGGGTAAAGCAGGTGATTATAATTTTGGGAACCCCTGCCCTCAGTGAATGAGTCTATTCATCCTCATACGTGACTTCGATAAGCGGAGCGCTTGGACCAGTTTTATTGCCCTTTATAGCCGCCCTTTCATTTCCACTAATAATATTCATGGTCCCTTGGGCCGGATCTAGGTGAGTGTACGTATTAGCGTATTAAACAATGGCTGGTACCATTTTTTAAAAAAACACACATACGTGCATTCATAGCATTAAGGGTTGCAAGTGTAACCTATAGCTAGTAGTGGTTGCATTCTTACGATTCAAGGCATTTATCACTTATCACAAGGTATTTTATAAATTAGTTATTTTATTATCTCGCATTCTGTTGGAGTTGAAGCAGCAATCTGCGGCTATCAACTCTAAACTTCTCACTTCACTTTACCAACTGCTGGTTACTAAATGAAACGTTAATCGTAACGTTATAA
>FIZU01007864.1:0-29371 GCA_900064475.1 Pseudococcus longispinus
GTTGCAATGCGAGGTGATGCGCGATGACAAATGAACAACCTCGTGAAGAGCTCTAGTACCTACCTAGTACCTACTTATACTAAAAATGGCCAAAAAATCGCAGAAAATGTTGTTGAAATTGTCAAAATTTTCATAAAAACCGGTAAACATATGAGTAGGGCTAAATTTATCGAAAATGTCAGTGTCTTGAAATTTGTAAGCCTATAAAGTTGAAAATTTCCAAGTCCAAATATTCATTTCAGATCTTAAAAATTTTCCAAGAATGAAAAAGTCTAGCAAAATGTCTGAAAGTCAGCGTAATATCTGAAATTTTTCAATTCCAAGAAGTCTGCCTGACAAAATATCGGAAAGTTACCCTGATTTCTAAAATTTCTTAATTCAAAAAGTCTAAATTATTTGTCTGAAAAAATGTATCTCTGAAAATTTTCCAAGTTCGAACAGTCGATGGAAATCTGAAAAATTTTCAAGGGTTCAAAAAAGTCTGACAAAATATCTAAAACTCAGCATCAAAGAATTTCGTCAGGTTTTTACGGAATTACCCATAGCAAAAGCAAATCCTATGCTAACATGAAAATTTTGGAAAATATTGTAAAAATTGTAGCAGTTTTTACGAGATTTCAACAAATTTCTGGAGTTTTGTCAGGTTTTTATAATATTTCTACTATTCTGACAATTATATCAACATTTTCGATTATTTTTCATGATTTTTTTTCCATATTTCAAATGATTTTTATGTAAATTTTAACAATTTTAGCGCGATTTTCGACAGTTTTTACGATATTTTTTTTATCAATTTCTACGATATTTTTACTGATTTTTATGACAATATTAACATTTTCGACGATTTTCATAATTTAAATGATTTTGTTGAAAATTTTACCAATTTTTACAAAATTTTCGGCCATGATTTTTTTGATTATTTTTACGAAATTTTGTACACTTCTGTTACCAATTTCATTAATTTTTACCACAATTTATGAACATTTTCTGGTTTTTCCGCCAATATAATCAACTAGGTGGCTGGACCGCTTCGCGGTCCATCCCTCTAGCTGCTGTTACGTAGGAACCGATTTCTCTTTGATTATAAAAATATTTTAGCAAAAATTATTATAAAATTTGATGGAAAAAAGAAACTAAACCATTTTGGAAAAATGTCAGCGTTACGTACAGGTGGACTCTGTCTGGTAAAATATCTTAAAGTAATTTTAGGCTTTTTTAAAAACGTCATCAAAAAAATATTGGCGTTCCATATTCAAAATTTTTATAAGTTTCATAAAGTCTGACGAAATCCATGTGATTTTGGTCAAAAATGTTGTTTTTTACCAGAATTGTCATTTTTTGTTCAAAATCGTCATAAATTTATGGTCAAAATTGTCATTTAAAAGTAAAGATGGCCATTTCAGTGTAAAAACTGTTACTTTTGGCCAGAATCGTAATTTTTTTGTAAAAAATACCAGTTTTGGTTAAAATCAACTTTTTTTGTCATTTTTTGTCAAAATTGTGATTTTAAAGTAGAAATTGTCATTTCAAGGTAGAAAGTGTCAATTAAAATCTCCGTTTTTCATCAATTTTTTTTTAATCCAAATTGATAATTTTAGCTCAAAATTGTCATTTCTAGATAAAAATCGTTATTTTTGGTCCAAACCGTCATTTTTTGTAAAACTTGTCATTTCAAGGTAAAAATTGTCATTTTTTTGTCAATCTCTTCATTTTTGGTCGAGATCACCATTTTTTATCAATATTGCCATTTTTTGATCCAACTATCATTTTTTTAAAAGTCTGACAAAATGTCAAAAAGTCACAGAAAATGTCAGCGTTACAGACAGCAGACAGACAGATGGACAGACACGCCGTGGATTTTATACATATGGATTAGTCATATTTTGAATTATTATTGAAATTTTGGCAAATTTTACTATGTTAGAACAACTTACAATCTGACTTTTTCAAGTACCTACTCACAAAAAATCATCTTCCCGCCTTTTAAAATGTTTCAAGCCCAAAAATTCATCATGATACTACTCCTTCCTCTCCAACGCATCCATATCAAAAATCATGAAAATTGTTTTTAATTACTTTTTTGCTAGAAAATTGTTACCAAAGTTTTTTTTAGGGGTGGGGGGATCTATTTACGATGCCTGATATTCCCTTTTTTAATTTATAGTAAATTAGGTAACTTTTTCATTATTATAGGCAATTTTTTGAACATTCTCGTACGTATACAATGTTTTGAACTGTGTTTTTTTTTTTTTTTTGGTTTTTAGTTTTTCAAACGAGTTTAATGGTTTTTGTAAGTCTGTTTTTTAACTTGAGAGAAAAAATACCTGGATTCTTATTTAAATGTCGAACGAGTGTTTTATGATGAGTTCTTTCATGTTAACTGAGTCATAAAATCTTATATCGATGGGTTTAACTTTTTATTGCCTCTTGAAATTAGATAGTAAGGTCATTAAATCATTACGACTGAAAGGGAGAGGGCTCCGTTCAAAATTTTGAAAATATTTTCATAATTCAGGGACAGTTTTTTTTACATCTCAAAATGCATAATTATTATGATATTTCAGTAAGAAGTTGTTAAATCGCCTTCGATAATCTATTTTTTCACTTCTCTAAAATTCCATTTAGAGGTCATAATTTATGAAGTTTTTAGTTCATAGTCAGAAAACGTATTCATTCATGACTCAAGAGCTCTTTTTTTTCCAAGGGAAAAAATGATTGAAATTTTTTAAACAATTTTTTCACAAATTTCAACATAGGTACTCGAATTACGTTTTTAGATTACTTGATTCTTTTCTCAAAATCGAGCCAAAAGGCTGATTCGAGAACAGATTGAATTACTAATGAACTTGGTAGATTGAAATTTTGGAATCAACGAGTATCCTAGAAAAATTCCAACCTCTCTCTCTCCTCAAATTTTAATATTTTTGCTTGCTTTCATCTGTTCAACTTCGCCAGACGAATTGAGAACATTTCACTAAAAACGCATCGCAGCTTGCTTCAATGGCTGCGTTTTTCGTTCGGTTTTTTTTATCGACCAAAATGTTAAATTCATAACCGTCTGATTGTCTGCTCGGATTGTAAACGGTTTTATTTCGTGTAATACAAATGTTGCACTGCGCTAATGACTGCCAAGCCGAACCGAGCATCGTACGAAGATGGCGTGTGATGCGAAATTATGTATACGTTCGCGTATGCTGCATGTATGTCGGCGCGAAATAATTCGCAGCCATTTAAAAAACATTAATTTTTGTTGTAATTTTTTATACGTGTATCTTCTTTATTCCGAACAACGTATGTACATGGTGTTATTGCTGTCATAAAACAGAGCGTTATTGTATTTTGCATAAAGAAGGCAACTAGAAAGCGTAATTTTTGCTCGAACATTTGCGGGAGGTGAAAGGATAAGCGACGTGTGTCATTATTCTTGTCGTTGCAAAATTGTACCGTGTGTGCTGCGCCTTCTGCCTTACTCCTGCGATGCTCCTGTTTGTGCTCACAGATACGTAACGTAGCTAGCTATTATATACTTTCTGGCTCGTGTAGTATATGAAAATTTTCTAAATATTGTAGTAATACGCGGTATTGTGCACGTTTTTATACGAAGCGATGAGCGAACTCGTGAATATCTCTTAACGGGCGCCCTTGTGACATGAACGATATGCGTGATGGGTGTGTATACTATACCTATAGTAAGTATACGATATGCTATGCTACGCTCTACGTACTGTACCATAAAGAGTACACCTTTTAACATGTAACGAAAATATTCGAAAATCGCAGACGCCTCGATATACGTCGGAATTATTTATACAGCGTGTCGTAATCGACGTTATATATGGCTATTAATCGAGAAATCGGCGCCATACGAGTGCAGGTCCGCACTCCACAGCCGAATGCGAACTCTCGGCCCTGTGTACCTGTTCCAGCTTCCTTGGTCGTTGGTCGATGACTGCTTGGATGACTCGATGGCCGGCAGACTAGCTCGTGTGATAGGTGAAGCAGCCACGCGATGTGAGAAATTCTCATTCGTTTGAGATGGTTTTTTTTCCCGCATAGCCTTGGTTCGTATAGTACTCGTGTAGCGAACCCATGGTGTGTGGATTAAGGTATGAAATATGAAGAAAAAAATGATACATTGTATGTGGTCGAAGAAATGGTTGCGTGAAGAGTGCTAGAGGTTGATAGGCGAACGGATTATCCAAGTATTTAATTTCTGTTTCGTGCACGTCAAGTTTTCCTGTAGTGGATTTGCTCGACCTAATGCTGGGTTTCAATTCGGGTACTGGAGCAGTAGAGCTAGAAAAGATGCATAGGCTGAGATAATGTTTTCTTGATGAAGATCCGTTGGAAATTTTCGAGAGGATTTGTTGATTAGGTAATCGATTCTTTTTTGATTGTCATAATTCTGTTCTTGGTCCAATCGACCGATCCAGAAATCCAAGTTTACAATTTTGTGAGGAACGTTCGTGAGAGCTGTGCTCTGAATTTTAACAAATTTCATTTATTATAAGCTTTCATAAAATTTATGAGAAATTGCCGAAAAAATTACAAAATATTTCAGTAATGGAAGTTTCAAATTTATTATTATCGTCAAAAATATTGTTGAAATCGTCAAAATTTTCTCAGAAATTGGTAAAAATATTGTAAAAACTTTCAAAAAACCATCAAAATCGTCTGAAATGTCGTTAAAATTGTCGATATTTCTACAAAAGTCAATTAAAATATTGAAAAAACGGCCAAAAGTTGGTGAAAATCGTCAAAAATTATATCAAAATGTCTTAAATTTTCATGGAAATCAGTAAAAAATTGGTGAAACATGTCAAAAAAATCATGAAAGTATCGAAAATTTCGTAAAAATTGTTGAAAAACATCATTTGCGTAGTTGAAATGTTCGAAAAACGTTGCAATATTCGCAAATTTGCAGAAAAATTCCTAAAATGAACGCAAAAATTGTCAAAAATTGTGGAAATCTTGGAAAATTTTGTAAAAATTTGAGCAGTTTTTACGAGATTTTTGACAAATTTCATGATTTTTTTCATCGTTTTTACGTTATTTTTACAAATTTTCGTTTACATTTCGATAATTTAAACAACATTTTCTATGATTTTAATGATTTTCGGATCACTTTTTTAATATTCCAAATGATTTTTGTAAAAATTTTAACATTTTTTTATAAGGTTTTCGACAGTTTTCGTGATTTTTTGGAAATTTCTACGATCTTTTTACCAATTTTTTTGACAATTTTACAATAATTTATGAAATTTTCTATGATTTTCATGAATTTTGAATAGTTTTTACTATATTTTTACTGATTTTTCTGAAAATTTCGACAATTATAGCAATGTTTTCATTGATTTTTATGAAAAATTTGACAACTTTCACGAGATTTTCGCCAATTTTACCGATTTTAATGACAATTTCAACAATTTTTACAACATTTTCGGCTCTTTTCATGATCTTTGCACAGTTTTTACAATGATTTTATTGATTTTTGTCAACATGTTGACAATCCTAACATTATCGACAATTTTCACGATTTTTGTGAGAAGTTGCAACAATTTTTACGAAATTTTCGACTGTTTTCATGATTTTGTGACCGTTTCTACGATGTTTTTATCAATTTTTATGGCAATTTCAATCATTTTTACCACATTTTCAACAATTTTCTTGATTTTTAAACAACTTTTGCAATATTTGAGCTGATTTTTATGGAATTTTAAACTATTTCAAACAACATTCTCAACACGTTTCATGATTTTTCAACTGATTTAATTATGCTTTGAATGACAGTGAAAATTTTTACAATATTTGAACCATTTTTACAATCTGAAATTTTCAAGTCCAAAAAGTCATCTGGCTCAAGAGAATCTCTGACATTTTCTCAAGTCCAAAAAGTCATTCAGGGCCTCAGGGGGACAATATTTTGTGACCCAATAACGTAACGTAACAATTTTCCTGAACGCCCCCCTCCCCGTTCACCCCCGGTATGTCAATTTGATTTTTGACCGAGAAATGATCAAACACTTCGTCTTTTTTCAAATCAAACTTGCCAATTTAGAAAGGATTTTGTTAATTTTGAAATGAGTATCATCCGTGTAAAAAATGCATGTTGGTTTTTGGAATTTCTTGAAAAGTATCCCAAAATTGTAAAATTATATTGAATTATTGAAATTTTAATGCTTTTTCGGATTTGAAAAGTACTCGTGTGTCGAATAATAAAATTCTTGATAATCATGTACGAGTAGGTTTGCTTGCGGGGATAGCTACGAAAATTGTAACTTGTATTATTTTTAGCTTCTCCCAAAGATGATCAAAATAACAAAAATTTGTTGTTTTTTTGCAATCAGTCACGTGATCGAAAAGGTGGAATTATTTATTCAATTAAGTGAACATTTTTTATATGATTAAGGAGTATGGGGAAAAGGTCAATAGCCTTCTTCACACGATTTTAGAATTCAAATGTACATTTTTGCAGACGTAACGTCCTTAATTACCTAATTACTTCAGATGGCAGAATAGCATAAAATGTTGCTCTCAATTTGACTAAATTTCAATTTTAAAATTTGCATCTAGGTAAGTACTTTCCGGCGAAAAAATTTTCCGTCAGAAATTGTCAAGTTAGGGGTCTGGAGATGAGATATTCGTACCCAGCGAATCCACCATGATAATTATTTCTCATGTTTTTTACGATTTTGAAAAAAAAGACGAGATAGGGGCGAATCCGACATCAATTTTCATGATTCATTCCTCATTTTTCCAAAATTTATATTAATTCGAACCAAGGGACACTCGATTTATGATCAGTGATCTTGAATTAGTGAAAAGCTGTGTTTTTAATTTCCACAGGTCACTTAAAAATGATGCTTCTTTTGTTTTATGGGGGGGGGCAGTATCGAAATATTGAGGTAGGCGAAATAAAAGTAGAAGTGGCTACTATTTCTGAGTTTCTCATATTAAATTCCCAGAAATTGTATTTTCGTTGTGAAAATCGTCGATTTCTCAAGAACAGAACTCGAGTGCCAAAAACCAATGCCTGATTTTTAATCTGCTATCTCGAGTCCATCCATACCTCAAATTCTTTGAAATTGGCAAAAATTGAATAAAATCACGACCTAGTTGTATTGTCGTGAAATTTTTGTATTCTCTGGGCCGACGATGGAATTGACTCGAAGAATAATCTACTCGTGTTCCCAAAAATATCTATTAGGCTACCTAACGTAAACTCTCGTCTTCCATTTTGGGAAAAATACCAATCAAGTGGCAATATTACCATCACCACGAGCAATTAAAGTAAAAAATAGTCAAAGGAATTACTTGGTGTATTGTTGTCTGGACCACGGTATACGTACGTGCTTCGTATGTAGACAAGAAGGCAGATATGGCAGGGGGCGTTGGTCGCTTCGGAGTCAGTATTGTAGGTAGATACACGTGTAGTGCATCAGGTCTTCCCGAAGGCAGTGCCGGTTAGCGTCCTTGAAAATTGAGGAAAAAAGTATTGCAACTATTAATCAGGAAGTGCTCGTACGACTATACGAGTACGAAAGAAGTAAATTTCGTGTCGTGCTCGTGCATTGAACGCGAACGCCTAATGCGGTTCTCCAGCATCTTCGCGATAGGAAATTTTATCATGTCAGCCCAAACGTGGATGTGGATCTGGTTTACTGCCAGGAGAGGAACGAGGAGCGTCATCGTGCCCGCGTGTACCTCCAGATCAGATGATATCTGGTTTGACATAATTTTACTGGACGTTTGACTGTGCGATGCGTTGTGTGGTAATAAAAAGGTCTCGGGTTGATTTTTTAGCGATGAAAAAATAACTTTTTAAGTGAAAGTACGCAAGATGGCGAGATTGAATGGTGCATGCCTCGCTCGTTGGGTTTTGAGCTCTTTTAACTGGTTTCGTATACGATACGAAGACGTATCTACAATTTTTCGTATTCCGTACGCGTGGTATCCGGTGTGTGTGTGTCTCAGTCACGGATACGTCTTTGATGGTTCGAATATTTTTTCGTATAGATTTAAACTCGGTGGCATGGCGGTGGGTTCGTAAATTGGTCTCAGGCTGGCGCTCATTTCGAATTTGATATCGATGCTGATTTAACGTGATGCCTTATGTTATCGCTATAATCGAATCTCGAACGTATTCGAGCCCTTATCGTACAATCATATTTCGATTTGATAAACGAACGTCGCCTCGCGTCGCGTCGTCTCGGAGACTTGACGTATTAATAAAGTAAAAAGATCGCGTAAAAAGATGGCAGTTTATTTGCCGGGTTCGGTTTTAAAGTAAACTCGCCTCGTTGACGATACGTACATAACCCGGATCGATGGTTTTATATTATTTCAGCTCGTGGATGTCTATTTTTTATCGTATATAGTTGATTGATTGATAGACGCGCCGGCATATAAGCGTCAACGTTCAAGCGAAAAGATAATAAAAGCTGTTTGTAATATAAAGCGAAATATTTATAAACTGTATTACGCCTTTAAAAGGTGGCTGTACGTGATACGTAGAGGTATATAGGTAGACCATGCCATAGTTGCGGAATATACCCGCGCCATCGTAATTTTTCCACCGTATCAGCGAATTTCGACGCCCTAGACTATTAATAAAATTATGTAATTATGTAGCCCTGTTATGGCCCTGCTGGACAGGTAGGTAGGTGAGGTATCCTACCGACGTTGCCTGTGATGGCGGAGTAGTTTTTAATGGAGCTAACTCGTATAGTTCTCGTAAAGTCGTATAAATATGGAATCTTGAAATTTTATACCGTCCGGTCTCAATTTAGAGTTTAACGTTCGAGTAATTGTACTAGTATTTCATAAATTACGAGAATTGCCGGCGAAAAATTATATTCGAGGCATTTTATTATCAATTTATCGTCGTTAAATATGTCACAAGGTAATCGAGAGTCCAAATAACCTCCAGGGTGGGATTAAGTCTAGGGTTGAAATGACCCATTTTTATGCAATATTCCGAATTATTCCCATTCGTTTTGGAGAACCTTCGAAATCAAAATTTATTTGATAAAAATTCCGAATTGGATTGCTTGATTTATGTGCGAATTAATTTAATTGGATTTGATGAATTTTTATGATTATTAGAGTTGAAAGTAAATTTGATGAAAAAGGGTCATGGTTTTTGGGTGATGAGAACTGCAGATAGCGAAATTTCGTTCGAATTTTTGAAAATTGTTTCTTATTTGGTATACGATTTTGAAACAGTTTAAAAATTCATCGTGACTCTCGGTCCTGGCTTAGTGCTATCTATAGACGTGTAAGTTTAATGTACATATTCGTCATAAGAATTTTAGATGAAAAAAAAACATAGGTATTTAGGGGTAAAGAATTGAAGTTTGAAAACGAATAGGTGAGGTAAAAAAATCACAAATTGAAACCAGCCCAAAAACATCACAAAATTTTAAAATACATCGTTGGAAATTCTTTTAAAAGTAGTGAAAAAATCGTCAAATATGTATAAAGTGATGTCAAAGCTGGCAAAAACTTTACAAATATTATCGAAAATGTTGCAAAAGTTGTGAAAAAGTCGTCAAAAACGTCTAAAATTTTGTAAAAATTGTCAACGATTTTGTAAAAACCATTGAAAATGTTTCGAAATTTGTAAAAACTCGTCAAAAATATCTGCATTGTTGTAAACGCTGCTACAAAACTCATAGATATCATGAAACCTGTCACATTTTTTGGGACTTTTTCACAATTTCTGCAACATTTTTCAAGAATTTTACGTAATTTTGACAATATTTACAACATTTTAGAGGTTTTTAATGACTTCCACAACTTTTGCAACATTTTTATGAAATTTTGGACGGTTTTTACATGATTTTTTCACAACTTTTACCATATTTTACAAGGATTTTATGCCATTTTTGACTATTTTTACAACATTTAGACATTTTTGACAACTTTTTAACCATTTTTGCAACATTTAGAATGATTTTTATGATATTTTGGCCAGGTTTTACAACATTTTATGCATTTTTGACTATTTTTTCATCACTTTTGCAACGTGAAATTTTACAGCATTTACAACACTTCAGAGGTTTTCGACTTTTTCACTACTTTTACACCAAATTTCAAAGATGTAGTGAAATTTTTCACCATTTACATTTTTTTACTATTTTTTCATTGCTGTCACATTCAGACCCTATATTCATCAAATTTCTGGATCAAGGCCAAACAAATTTCAGCATAAGATATATAGTTTTACGACAACCTAATCCGAGAAAAACGCCACGAAAAAATGTAATTCTGATTTTTAGACATTTTGTCAAACTTTAAACTTTTTGGCCTTAGGAAATTTCAGAAATTTCACTAATTTTTAGACAATTCTACTTTAGACTATTTGGACTTGGAAAATTTCAGAGATTTTACTGACTTTTTGACATTTTGTCAGAATTTAGAGTTGTAAGATTGAGAAGATTTCAGAAATTACGCAGATTTTTAGATATTTTTTGCACTTTGAAATTTTCAGAGATACTTGACGGTGATTTTTAGAACTTGGAAAATTCCAAACATACTTTAAACTTTTTGGTCTTGAAAAATTAAAAAAAATGTCGCTTACGTTTAGACATGTTAGATCCTAAACTTTTTGGACTGGAAAATTGTTATAGAACACATTGATTTTCAGACATTTTGTCAAAAGTACTTTTTGGATTTGGAAAATTTCAGAGTCACACTGACAAGATAAAGAGTAAAGGCATCAAAGAATAAAAATCTCTAAAATTTTCGAAATCCAAAAAGTCATTGAAAAATTTTTACTTTTTGAATTCTGGAAAATTGAAAAATTCTGGCTATCTCTGAAATTTTCCAAGTCAACAAGTCAGAATCTCAAAGGTCAAATATTGAAAATTTTCCAAGTTCAAGAAGCCCAAACGTTTGGATGTTTTTCGATTTGTTAAAGAAATTTTTCATGAAAAATGTTCTTGAAATTTGAATATTTTCAGCTTCATCGATTATGTGCGCGGAGCACAGAAAACCCCAAAGCTGGGTTTGTTGGGAGGGGTAAAAATTGAAAAAATGTCTACTTTTATGGTATTTGTTCCCATTCAAATATAATTTTGTTCAATTTTTCGACTCAGAATGCAAAATTTTCCAATGTTTCTAAAAAAGGTCATTCACCTTTGCAAATTTATCAACTCGAAACTTAATTTTTTCTATTAAAAATGCGACTTTGTTATTTGAGGGGGGAGGGGGAGTCATCCCCGCTGACCCTTTGTTCGATTCATCCCTGTTGAATTTCCCTCCTCTCGTTTTGTGTGTAAACTTTGAACTAGTAGGTTTATCGGTGGCTGAAAGTTTTCATCATACATTTTTCAAGAGTTCAATGAGCCATTTCCAAACTTATTTGTATATTTCTTTGTACCTACCAAAAATGGTTTGAGGTCGTGTGTTTCTCATTGGGAAATATTTCTCAAAGGTTTGATGTGAAAATTTGAAAAAATAAAAAATGATGAAATTTTGAAGCACTCTAAAAATATGAAATTTAGGCTGAATTTCATTCAAACCAAAGAGAAAATATCCACCCTAATAAGTAAACCCTTCAGGCCATCGGTTGACGACGCTCATTCTACCTTCACTTTCGAATTTGAATAATTCCAAAAATGTGAGGTAATTAAGACTTCTAATACTTTGTATTTTCGCGTAAGTACGTTTTGATACATCGACTATCTGTCGCCTTTCGTCGACTTAAATGGTAATTAGGTATATCGAACTTATAGTTACGAAAAATGATGGTATATTTATTACATACTTATACGGTTCACCTTGTGGTTTTAATGGTTTCGCGAACAAGTCGTTACACGCGGTAATATTATTATCGAAAATAATACGCGATATTTTTGTATACATACGTACAGCACGTTGGCGCAAATATTAATCAACAACCGTCGGCGTTGTCGTAATCGTTAATTAATTACGTTTATTTCGTCGGTATTGTTAACAAATATATTTATTTTGGAGAAAGTACCTACCCGCACGTATGTAGCGTAACTAAGTATGTACTACGTGAGATTTACTTGTACTTTTCCATCGTCGATGTCGAGTTTTTTATTGTGATTATCCGGTGCTTAAAAACGGTCCATTGGTCAGCTCACGACTGCTTGTGCGGTCGTAAATGCGCCTTTGGAGTGCCATTTATCGTACCGAAGTGTTGAATTTGTTAGATCGAATGTTATCGATGGCGTATCTTTTTGTATGTGTATTCGGATAAAAGATGAGATGAACGAAGAGATAGAGGGAGGAAGAGGTATCGAATGGGTGTAGTTTGGGTAACAATAAAAATCGCCAAGTGTTATTTTTAGTTCGCAAGAAGATAGGTAGATTTGGGCGAAGTGATTTAATGATATTGGCGTGAAATGTCCTTCAAATTCTCCTCCTCACTCGTCCAACTTTTTATCGAATCAAGAAATTTTTTTCTCTTCGAGTACCCAAGCTACGTACGTGGATTTTAAACACAATCCCCGCTGTTCGGGTCGAATGAAAGAGATAAAATTACGCGGAAAATCGTACCTTCGAGATGAAAATAGCACCTTGGTGAATTGAAACCATTGATTAGTTTAACTATAGCACAGGTGTCGGTCGACCGGCGTATGTCCATTGAGAATTGATTGAATCAAAGTGCTGCAGCAGCGATCACCCAGACCCATTGTGTATCGGAACGATGTTCTAAGAACCACTGCGGTTTAACACGTTTTCGATTGCGCAATCAATGGAATCCAGAATACGTATATCCTGTAGTTGTCTGCGATTCGCCTTAAGCTCTTATGTAGGTACTCCTAGGTCAATCTATGTGTCAGTAAATACTCGTCGACGTCGTGTACATCTACGTACTCGTACGTATTTATCTGTATCTAATTCTGTTGTCGAAACTTGACTAAGTGAATAGGAAGTCTCGAAGTGTTTGATTTGACCCTTTTGTAAGCTGTGCCTGCCTATGCTTGCGCGTACTGCAGTTTTACTGCGTATACTGGACATCAGCATCAGGAAGTTGGTACTTGAGAGATGTTTTCTCGGTTGTTTTTTTTTACATCGCTCGAAGCGAAGAAGGAAACGATGGAATTTTTTTTAATTACTAGCACGCTGTGGACTGTGGTGGGTTTGCAAAAAAAAATTGTCACGTGGTTAAATTGTGAAAATGCTTTGTTGGCGGGTTGGAGATGTGACAAAGTCGAAGGCAACGCGAATACGCTGAGTCAGTGTAAAGATGCGGGAAATTCTAGCCGAACGAATGCCATAAAAGGGTTCACGGTCTTTGGAGTATACAGGAAGGAAACGCTAAGAAATTCTTTCTTCGCCTCGTTGAAGGATATCTCTTCTCATCGAATGCGCCAAGTGTTTGCACAGAGCTTGGTCGTCATTAGCTCGAAATTAAACGCATAGTCATGCGTTCGATTGACATGGAAATGTACGCCGATGTTTCTCGATGCTCCTCGATGCTCTCGTACATGCATCTCGACATTTTAATAACACCTCGAGCGAATTTCCTACTTAAGTGTTATTGTCTCGGCCCGAACAGGTAACGGTTAATAGGTTAATTGATATTTCGACGTCGAGTCGGGGGGAATGGGCTGGGTGGGGTGGCATCATCGCGAATGTACCATTTGATTGTACGGCCAAATCGTTGTAACGTTTTGAAACGACGACCAAGATTATTATTATTTCATAAGTTCGCGTACCTCTTCAACGAGTGTACTTAAAATGCGGATGCTCGGCTAGAAAAAAAAAATTGCGCATGGTTACGAGTTCGTGTGCCGATAGTAGCGCGTATTTTGCTATTTTTTTAGCGTATCGATAGTTTGATGCTTTTTTAGTAATTTTGTTTTTTTTTTCTCTTTTTATAGGTTTTATCGGAGGAAACAATTTTAATGGCCGCTTTGTAGTTTTGTTTCGCGCTGTTTTATTTTATCTTCAGTTTTTAAAGCTTTTTTTTTTCTTCTGATTAGATGAATTTATTAGAGTTTTAATATCTTTTTTTTTTTTGTAGTGAGTTTTCGCGCATTGTGCTTGGTTTTTTTTTCTATATATTTTTTTCTTTCGTTGTAATCTGTGTCGAGTAATTAAGGATACATCATGTCTTTGGAGTTATATATGCCGCAATTGATGAATAATAACAACAACACCGAGCTGGGATCGTCGAGGAAGAAATGGGGTACGACGATGGCGTCACTGTCCAGTCTGAATGAAGTCTCCGACTACGAAAATGGTGATTTCAATTCGACGGAAAATATTCGACGAGCGTTTAGCCCTCCCCCGGTCATCAGACGTGATTCGGATGTGCCTCGCGAAGAGCAACGTCCTAGGAGGAAGTCGTGGCACGTTGGTAAATTCGAAAAGAAGAGACGTAAAGGAATCCCGTTCATTGGTGGATTGCATTTGGGCAGCAAGGAGTCCTCAGGGTCTACTTCGCCTACTGGAATTGGATACGAAAAGCATAAACGTGGATCGTGGTGGAATGCGTTTGTACCTGATCATTGGCCAAGGTAGGTGGATGTGGTGTGCTGGTGGCGGTGGTGGTTTAGTTTGTAAGATTGGCACGTGTAGAGTATTTGTTGTCTTTTGCGGTATGTAGTTGGTACGTTTATTGGTATTTTTTTTGGAGGTTTTTTTGATGAATTTTTGGTTGTAGGGAAATGGGAGATATTGGAGTTGTAATTTTTAGCACAGATAGAAAATTACCTAAAATGATAGACATTTACAATCAAACAAAAATCGGAGTCGACGTTGTGGATAGATTGAAGATGCAATATTTTGTATCAATGTATACAAGACGATGGCATTTTTGCGGTTCTGTTTAGTTTACTGAATATATTAAAAGTGGTTACATCATCCACACAGATTTAGTGAAAACCCCAAAGGACCGCCGTAGAAAGTATATCAGAGAATATGCTTTATCGATGAGTAAAACCGCGAAAAATGACCGACCGACGTGCTTTCGACGGACATGCTTTAGACCCCTGACTTTAAGACATTTTGTCAGACTTTTTTGGACTTGGAACATTTTTCAGAATTCAAATGACTTTTTGGACTTAAAAATTTGAAAAAAATTCTAAATATCACGTCTTTATGGAGTTAAAAAATTCAATGAGTATAAGCGTAGAAATGGCGGGGACTTTTCAACTTGAAAAGCTGAATTTTGAATGATTGAATTAACAAATTATCAAAAAGTGTCCTGTGGAGCTTTTGGCTTTTCTTCATCAAAGTGAATTTCGAATTTTTTGGTCACATTGATTTCAAATTCAGTATTACTTTTGATTTTGATCAAATTTTTAATCGAAATGTATCAACTCAAGTACATTGATATTGGAATCGAGTATAAAAAAGTACCTCCATAGAAATTTTTGGGAAGAGTTAAGCCTTCTTAGCTTCTTCCTTGCATGAGACACACCTTGAAACCGAATTGAAAATTCAGGTATAGAATTCAGTAGGTTCTCAGAATGTATTTTTTGAATCCAAGATTTCAACTGACTCCCATTTATTTTCATTACTCAACGAAAAATGAAGATCAATCTTTGACATGATTTTGATTGACTGAAATTTTGAAGATATGTATTAGGTATTGCCATGTAACTTTTTCAATTTTTTCAATTTTTTTTGTTTATTTTTTTTTATTGAAAACTGAAACATTTGGGAAATTTGACCTGAAAATGTCTGTTTTTTAAATCCTTTGAATGAGTAACCTTTGAACTTGATTCACTCGAAATTGGAGCTATTGGTCCGATCGAACGATTAACTTACGAATCGTTGAATTTGAGTAATAACGAGGGCAAAAAACACACCTGGGCAAGTATACGAAACGCAAATACCCATAATAATTGCTCAGTCAATTCGTGAAAACTGGTCAACGAGGAAACGCAATAGTATACAAATACGTATTTCTAGTATTGTGAAAACTCTATACTTTTATGGCACCGAGTATAGAGGTAGGTGATAGTTACAATAGTAAGTGTAGGAGAAAATAGACGCGATTTTTTTTCCAAATGAATTTTATCGTCTAGTTACACCCTTTTATGTTGTAAGTTTGCCGGATTACCCATTTAATGGAGCGTAATATTACAATCAATCTTTTACCGTGTAGAGCGGCATGTTACTGCAATGGATGTACGTACGCGGACATAATAATAGATCAAAATTTCGCGCCAGCATTTCTAATTTCACGAGTCATTTATCGTGTATTAAAGTCGGCGTAATTTTTACGGCCGCCAAATGCCAACTGTTTTGTTTAAATTGGTTAATTGTTGACTTGCCAATTGTTGTATTACGAGTAGATGGACTGGACTTGCAGTGGGCGAAAACGTACGAATGCGATTTTGCAAGTAGGTAATCGGAGCATACGTATGATGCAAACGTGCAGTCGTGACGCGAAATTTAACATTCGAAAAGTTTGGCCCGGTGGTTTCCTCGCCTCTCCGTGCTAAAGCACCGCTGCCTGGTCCGTTATAAATTTTAGTCAGGTATGATCAAAGGTGCGGATTGCAAATTAACAAGTATATGTAATGCGCTAAATCGAAGGAGATAAAATTGTTGGTCAATGCTAATCGTACTGTACTATCATTTCAAGGATGAAGTTGGCGACTGAGATTGGCATTGATGGACTCTTTGGAATGATTTCTTTTCGTAATGCGATTTTTTTTTTGTATATGGAATTAGGTTACGTGTAATGCGAATTTATTAAAGAGTGAGTTACGTGAAAGCGTTGAAGTGGAAGAGATTATAGATGTTTTGGATTTGCGATGGGATTAGTATTGGCAGTGTGAAGTAATAAGGATATATTTTTAAATCTTGGGAAGAAAGGAATTAAGTCATTTGGATGTAGGAATGGATGGAGGATAATTTTATGTGATCTCAAAAAATAATAGATAAATCTCAATTTAGTTTAGAAATTACTTTTCTAAAACGAAACCAAATTGCCCTTTAATTGATTTAAAATTGAATTTCTTATGCAATGAAAATTCTCTTTTCTGCTGCCTCGAAGCAATTTCGCTTTAGAACATTTTCTGTTTGTCTTGAAGTCATGGACTTTATTTTTGAAGATTGGACTAATTTCAGAAAAACTTTCATACGTGTGTAAAATGATTGCTCTTCTCGTAGATATAAGCCAAAGTTGAAATTTATATTTTGGCGAGCTTTTCAAAACACTTATTGGATGTCGAATATTACACCATCCGAACTCATCGACTAAAAATGGAACGAAACCCATCGAAAGGATTGAAAATTTAAGGAAGTGTGGCGCTTGTGAGGAGTTCCTGACGGGGGGTCGTTTTCACAGATCCCTCTTCATAATACTGTTGATGCACCTGGATCTATTTTTAATGATAGACGTTCTTTGAATTATCTGATTAAAGGGTCAATCACTTGAAAAAAATGATGGATGAAGGTGACCTTTTTTGGTTCAGACATCGTACTTAACTGGTTACTTTTCGTTACCACGAATATTTTCTCGAAAAGTTATTTCAAGTTACATTTTTCACGAATTCCAAGTTGAAAAGAAAAGAAATTCCGAAACATTTTTATTCTTTATATTGGGATTTTTTCATGTTGATGTAAGGTTATACCCTGTCTAGTTCTTTTAAGAAATGTTGAAAATCTGAAGCAGGAATAGTCTCGAAATTGTTGTGATTTCCATAAAAATCGTTCAAAATATTATTGTAAAAACGGCCAAAAAATCATAAAAGCCATCGAGAATTCCATTACAATATTTTAAAATTTCATAAAAATCATTATAAGCTTGGAAAAAAGGGTTAAAAAAAATAATGAAAAATTTCGAAAATCTCGTAAGAGTTGTGAAAACATTCTGAAAAATCGTTGAATAATACTGTAAAAATGCTTGAAATGCCATAGAAACATTGTAATAGTTATTCACAAATTTTCGTAAAAATAAGTTAAAATAACGCAAAAATGATAGAAAATTATAAAAATTTCGAAAAATGTATAAATTCTAGTAGTTTTACAAGTCTTTTGACGGATTTCATGGTTTTTTTGACCTTTTTTACGAAATAATGCAATATTTTTTGTGATTTTTGTTAACATTTCGACAATTAAGTTTAACATTTTTAACCGCTTTCATCTTTTTTTCGTATTTCAAATAATTTTTATGAAAATTTTAATAATTTTTTCGAGTTTTTCGACAGTTTTCGTGATTTTTTCGTCATTCTTATGATATGCTATATTTTTATTAATTTTTGTCAACATTTTGACAATTTTAACAACATTTTCGATGATTTTCATAATTTTTGGAGGTTTTTTTTTAAATATTTTAAATAATTTTTGTGGAAATTCCAAGGTTTTTTACAAGAATTTTGACAGTTTTTATGATTTTGTAGATATTTCAACCATATGTTCATCAATTTTATGACAATTTCAAGCAATTTTACCACATTTTGAACACTTTTCTCAATTTTTCACTGATTTTTATGAAATTTTTGACAATTTTAATAAGATTTTCAACAATTTTCATGGTTTTTTGATCGATTTAATCGTACAATTTTAACGAGATATTCACAAAGTTTGAACCACTTTTACTATCTGAAATGTTCCAAGTTCAAAAAGTCATTTAAGGTAACAAATTTTTGCGATGCCGAAACATAACGAAAATTTTTTTCCAATTCCTAGCTATAGGGCATGGTCTTGTAAAATCATGAAAAACTGGCGTTCGGTTGGTTTATAGGAAAATATTTTCGATTTATTTCGCTCCCAGTTTCTCCCAAAGCAGTTTTTTTTTGCAAAAAAATGGTTCCTATTAAGCTTCAATACTTTAAGAAGGGATCGCGTGTATACTCACATAGGTTGCAGAACTCCAAATTCCAAAAAAAAAAAATGGAAAAATCGTTGAAAATTTCAAACTTTTAACAGGATAAGTAGTTAAAAAAAAATTGAGATTTTTTGTGATGAGTTGTGGGGGGAAGGGAGAGTGTTCCATTTTTTTCAAATTTCTAAGAAAATTATTGAAATTTTCAAAATTTTATAATTTTTTATTCTCTATTCTCTATTACCTATATTATCTTTCGAAATTAATAATGTTGAAAACAATTTTTGTAATCCTCCATGGATGTTATTAGGGCTTGAAGATGATTCAAATTTTCAAAAAAGAAAAAAAAATACTTCGAAAATTGAAAAACTCGGTACTTTTTTTTTTAGGAATGACAAAATTCACTTACAAGTATTTCGTAAAATAACAAATCTACCATTTTTCATTATCAGGCTGCTAAATTTTTTTTGATGCAAATTCCTATTAAAATTGAGTATGGCGAATAGTTGAGTTATGAAAAATTTTGAATTTTTTTTTGGAAATTTAGACCAACTTGAAGTTTTTTTTTACGTTTCATTTGAGCAAGTTAAAACTTTTTCAGCAGCATCTTTCATGAAAAAACGTCATATTTCGAAGTTTGGAAAAAAATTACAAATTTTTAGCGATAATTTTTTCATTTTTTGGATTCATAAAAACGACTAACTTTTAAAGAGATCGCAGAACGATCTTTCAGAACTTGAACATGATAGCTCTTTGGAAAAGGGGAGAGGGAGTGTTAATAGCTCAAATAGCTCATACAAAATTCGATTTCTCGACTACCCCAGCTGCTCTGCTTCTCTGCGAATCCAGCTTCGGCGATGATTGGATCGTTTATTATGTACTTTGAAGAAAACGTCGACATTATTCGAAAATATAAACGACGAAAATGTGTAAGAAACTGCGTCGATGAAATAACGTCACTTGTTGTTTTGTGCCATACAAATTCTCGTACGTATACGTACGTACGTATGTACACACGTATTTACACAGCGACGCAATTTAATAAAATAGGAGGAAAGGGGTTGGATGAAGGGGCAAATACATTCTTTCTCCGTCAACCTGTATTAAAATTTAATTAAAATTCGAGCAAATCCACGTCACTTACTACATAATACATTTGCGTTTGGTATGGGTAAACGTAAAAGACGCGACGACGTCGTCGCGACGCAGAAAAACTGGAGCTGTTGCGGCGAAGTATGGGATTTTGGCGGGAAACCATTAACACGGTTGAAATTTTACCCTTGCACGAGTCAAGATCATTTAAAGATTTGCGAAATTAAAGCGAAGACGGGGGCCGGAGGTGGTTGAGAGTGATCGAGGTATGCAGCGAATTTGCGTATGTGAGTGTTACAACTCACATGCTTACACAATACGCACGCTGGCGTATGTATTTAAATAGGAAGAAAGTTCGCGGTATTGTGGTAGGCCGGGTGTACGTGGAAGGGTAAACTGTGCCACGTCACATCTTCGACTTCGACGCGTTATGTTATAGCTTTAGAATTCCGGATACGAGTGAAGAAGGACGTATAGGAGAGGTCAAATTGAAATCAGATTCTGGCTTTAAATGAAGTGTTTTTTTTTTGGTTTCTTTTTTTTTTTAGTCGACAACATCGGCAAGTTGCCAAAATTACAAAATTTTCTCTCTCTTTTCGTCACATCGGTTAACGTGAAATATTATTACTCCGGGGGCTAAATTGCTTCGGCCGTTTACGCGACTGCGACGACGACGGTCGAAATGGAAAGGTGTATGGTATACGTGGAAGCAGGGAGGGCTTGAAAATGACACCAGACCGAGGTTTATATAGGAAAATGGCTTTAGCACGGTACAATTTTATATTAATCAAGGAAATTCGGTCGTTGGTTTTTTCATTTTTGGGGGCGCGCTTTAACAAATTACACAGCGTCGTGCTAATCGGTGTGTTTTGCTCGTGCGAGCGTGAAATAACCGTTTTGCAAATTCCACACGAGCGTTTGGCTTGGCTTTTACACGAATGGCGCGCTAAAGTTGTACGGAACGGTGAGAAGATGAAGGGCGCAGTGGCACGAGGGGGTAAATACGAGACGAGTATTTCTTTTGATAACGCAATCGAAAATTTTATGTTTGTTTTGTGCGTTAAGCCGCAAGCTTTTATAATAGTGTTTTTATAGTTCATCGAAGCGTTCTGATTGTTGAGTTTATATCGCATCGGTCGGCGTTCTGCCGTTTGTTATGATTTTCTTACCGGAGCTCCGGTGTTTTTCCGGTACATACCTCTGCTTTTAATGAATTGTATTTCTATAAACACCCGAGTTTTTCAACCGTGTGTGGCGGTGGCATGGCAGGGTGTCGATGGAACGGGCAGGGTGTTTTCGCACCGTGTTTTCGTCTGCAGTTTATGTGGGTGAAAGAAAGACGTATTTTTTTTGAGCGAATTTTCGTCAGAAGAGAGAACTATTGTTGGGTGTGGATTTGTGAGAGAATGGTGCGGACGTGGTATAGGTGAGATTTGTTTTTGGCTAGAGATCATGTTGTAAATTTTTTTGAGTTTGATGTGTGTCAAATTAGCCATCAAAATAAGGATATAGAATTTGGTTAGTAGAATATTAGTGTTTGGGGGAAGGGTGATGGGACAGTTCCTTCCAAAAATGACAAAATCGCATTTAAAGTCAAAAAATTACCTTGGAATTGAAAAATTGGGAAAAGTGATAACCTTTAAATTAAAATTAAAAATAATTCATATTTTTTCTAAATTTTAGAAAAAAATGAATTTTTGGTTGAAAAATGCCTTTTGGTTTCAGACATCATAACTAATTATTTTTCAAGTAACTTGAATGCTTTTTTCGTCGTTGATTACTTTTTTCATGATTTTCAAGTTAAAAAGTCGAAAAGAAATTCCAAGTCAGTTTTCAAGCATTTTTGTGATTTTTTTCGTCTTGATGTAAGGTTAGTCGACAGTCGTACACAGTTCTTTTACGAAGTATAAAAAACTTGAAGCAAGAAGGGCGAATTCATCAGGGTGTCTAACAGGTCATGAAAAAGTCATGGATTATACAAAAAAATTACTAAATAGGTCTTGAAAAAGTCACGGATTTTTGACTTTTTATTGTGCAAAATTCGAATTGCGTTAATTGATTAAAATTTTTTTCATGCTTTTTTTTTGTCAAATTACAAAAAAATTTTAGAAAAAAAAACATTCGATTTGTAAAAAAGGTCTTAGAAAAAGTAATACAGAAGTCATGGATTTCCAAAAAAAAAAAAACAGTTGGACACCTTGTAGATGAAATTGAAACAATTTTTTCTATTCCTCTAATACGGAGTTGAAAGGAATTATAACTCATGTTTAACCTTTTTTTGACCGAATGGCTATTAACTTGGCCCAATTCATCTAGAAAAGAAGTTTTTTTAGTCGGAAACTCTTGACAAGTACATGAACCAAAATTTATTAGAATTGATAGCTTTTGATTTTGAGCTGTCAAATGAAAAGGGGGCAAAATTGAGATATGAAAATTAAAAAAAAATTGTTTTTTCAATGTTACTGTTGGTTACTATGCAAACATGAAATTAGAATCTTTTCGGCTCTATTGAGGGGAGGAAATTTTGAAGATCAATTTTTGGAATTTTTTCACCATCTCGAATTTTTGAAATAGGTATAAAAGTGAAAAATGGTCAAAAAACATCAAAATTGTCGAAAATATCGTTTAAATTGTCGAGATTTCCGTAAACATTTAAAATATTGTAAAAACGGTCAAAACATCATCAAAACCATCGAAAATTCTATTAGAATTTCTTGAATTTTCATAAAAATTAGTAATACCTTCGTTGAAAAAGTCAAAAAAAGCAGAAAAAGTATCGCGAAAATCTCGTAAAAACGTTGAAAATATTCTTGAAAATCTTTGAAATATGTTGTAAAAGTGGTTAAAATTCCATAAAAAACGTTTCAAAATTTACAAATTTTCAGAAAAAATATTGAAAATTCTGCAAAAATTGTGAAAAATTATTAACATTTTGGAAAATGTTATGAAAATTCTTGCAGCTTTCACCAAACTTTCAACAGATTTCATCATTTTTGACGGTTTTTACAATATTTTGAACAATTTTTATGGAAATCTCGACAAATTTAGCATAATTTTCGACAATTTTAATGATTTTTCAATCCCTTTTTCAAATTTAAAAAAATTGTATGGAAATTTTAACAATTTTTTGATTATTTTACATAATTTTTGGACAGGTTTTTACAAAATTTTTACTGATTTTTGTTGATATTTTGACAATTTTGACAACATTTTCGATAATTTTCACATTTTTTAAAACTTTTTTTTCATATTTTTAATGATTTTTTTTCAAAAATTTCAACAATTTATTCTAATTTCTCGAAAGTTTTCAAGGTTTGGCGGTTATTTCTACGATATTTTCAACGACCTTTATGGCATTTCAATGTAATGAAAAGAGAACAATTTTGAAGCATTTTTACTTATTTTCACGTAATTTCAAATTAATTTTGGTATTCAGTGGCAATTTCAAACGATTTTCATCCATGTTATCATTAGAGCCTCGAAATTTACAAAATTCAATGTCGATCAATTTTTGAATAATAATGAATAAATATGTTTCACGCTGGGAATTATTTAGGCCACGTTCATTGAAAAAATAAAACTAGAACACGATGCAATAAAAGAACCCTACAACAACAACCACCGTATACGTACATAGTTTATTTATATGAATTCAAGGTACAGGAAAAGGAAGAAAGAGAAGCACAGATACAGGATAGGATTCGATTTTCGCGTCAGTAGAGAGTAAATTTCAACCTAAGTATATCGAATATCTATCCAGTCGCGAGATTTTCAGTATTGTATTTCAACTATAAAAATATAAAAGCCGGCGGACGAGTAGGTAGATATAAAAAAAAAATTTGAATTGGAGATTTTTAATTTCGTCGACGAGCTTGATCTGCAGGCAAAGGCAACTTACGCACCATACCGTACACTTACGTAGGTTTGGGTGCACTATGAAACCTACGTACTCGTATAATGATATAGAAAAATAGAAAATTTCGTCGCATGTGGTTTTTGGGCAGTATTAAATGGGATTTTAAGTTCGTACGAGGGTATTTCTGTTTTTCCGTTATGTATTTCTTTCTTGCGAATAGTTTCCATGTCGTGTGGATGTTGCAGCTGCGGAGTCGAGCCGCAACGTACGTTAAAGTTGGAATTCTTTGTTTGAAAAGTTTGATGAGAAAGTTAAATTTGTATGTAACGAGGCGACTTTATATAAGAAATGAGACTTTATATTTCACCGAGACGACGACGACGGATTTAAGGATGTTGAATTTTTCAACTCGGTTTACCATCGTACACACGATGTGTTCGCCTCTCTTCCACTCTGGAGACTTTTAATTTATCGGCTAAAAGTTTTTTCCCCCTTCGATTACGAATAAAACTCGTGTTATGTGGGGATTTCGTCGATTCCGCAGTTGGAACATTGTGCAAAAGTAAACCGATTAAGGGCGATTTTTTTTTCTTTTGGCAAATCGGCTGTATCGTAGAAATAATCGAAATTCTGTATTGGTAAAGTTGACCTAGTTGAAAATTTTTCTGCACGAAAGATGATGAGGTTTTATGAACGCATAACGTCTGGTTGTTGTATTGTGGGTAAACGAGTTGAAATTCTCGCAAGCAAATTTTCAACACCCTCAGATCCCTGGAAAAGAAGTTATGAGTCCTCAAGTGGGGTCATTTGCAAAAGAACGTGATTTTTTTTGAATTTGTATCCCCTAAAACTCCCATGGGTTGAAGATTCCTGGAAAAAATGTTATATGTCTCAGATCATGCGGCCCAGCCGCCTAGTGAATCATATAAAGATCGACGCAGAATTGCAAATTGCACTTTGTAGATCATCATGGATCCTGGACTTTACAAGTTCTGAGGGTCAAAAACTCAAAAAAAATGAAAATTTTCGAAAATTACCCTACTTTGAGGACCCATAATTTCACTCTCGAGAGTCAGGGCGAGCTGAAAATTTATCGAGGGAGGTTTTAACTCAAAGTATACAACATATTAAAAAATTAGGAAAATCTCAACACATTTTCAAAGCTCACTTCACCCTTACGCACTCACGTACGAGTATATTGTATAAAAGCACCAAATAACGTTAACGTATCTAATTCCAAATAAGCTCTATTAATTGTTTTCCAGACACGTCGAGTATTAAAACGGTGTTAATTCAATTAAATTTAATAATACACGTTCTCATAGTTCGTACGCCCATGTAGCATTATACTCAACTGCCTATATCAGGCAAAACCGAATTAAGCATCAACTTGACCTTAAGACAAAAGTGAAACTATATTAGATTGTTATAGGTGTTAAGGCGCGCAAACATACGAATAAGATAACATCTACAAGTATGTTTACCTGCCAACAATACGTCGTAAACGTTGATCTGAATCAATCGTATAATACAACTATCATGTCTACGTAGTGTACTTCGTGTATAACCCGAAACGAATTCATTTACATATGTTTTTCGTTGTTTTTCCGACTAATTTACTACGCGCAAGATTTAAAATCCATTTCAACGTAAATAAGTAACACACATGCCAAGACAATTGTGAGGAACTAGTTAGTCCTACTTTGTATACAACTATGTTCTTCTTGAAAAAAAAAAGTACAATGTCAGGGTATCTGACTGATTTCTATGTATAAAAATCATTACCTTTTTCACGATTTTCCGAAAAAAATTCAAAAAAATCATACAAAGTTACTTCTTTAATTCTAGAAAATTTTGAGGTTTGAGGAACCCCCCCCCCCCCCCCGTCATTTGAAAAAATAAGAACTCAAATTTATTATATGTACAGACACAATTTTCAAACAAAACTTGATGATTTTTTATTCTTCTTCTCAAGTCTTAGACTCATATTTGAAGAAACCTTTCATTCATTTCTCTGAAGGTTTCATCTGTTTTCAAAATTTGGGAATTAGTAAGAAGGATTTTGGGCAGTCATCTGCTATACCAAAAAAAAATCGGATTTGCTATAAAACAGGGTGTCCAACAGGTTATGGAAATTATAGAAGTATCATGGATTATGCAAAAAAATTACTAAGTTATTGTAAAGTCACGGTTTTTACTTTTGAAGTCAGGGATTTTTGACTTTTTATTGGGCAAAATTTAGATTGGGTTATAATTTACTTGAATTTTTTTCATGTTTTTTTTTTTTTTTTTTGATGTAAAGTTACAAAAATTTTCTAGAAAAAAAAAGCATTCGACATGTAAAAAAAGTTATAGCATAGATTACCAACAAAAAAATCTAGTTAGACACTGTAAAAATTTTACAGTGAATTTTACGGAATGAATTTTTGCATCCATTTCGATAATTTTAATAAAAATTTAAGATTTGTTAGTAAAAAATCAAACTAGTTTTGATGATGAAAAATCAAAAAAGTCAATTTAAATTATTTATGAAATAAATTTCCAAAATACATGGATGGTATACTGGCACCAAAGCAAAAATTTTCAAAAGAGCAGTGCTGCAAGAGCGGAAATTTTTGCACTCCGCTCCCGCTCTTCAAAATTTGACCACCCGCTCAAAGAGCACTCCTTCAATTTAGAGCTCCACTGGCTCTGCTCCTGCTCCGCTCCCGCTCTTTTTCAAATTATTGCCGCTCAGTTCTCGCTCCCGCTCCCGCTCCCGGCTCTTTAAATTTTATTTATCGTCCAATTTTAAAGAAAAAAATGATCAAAATTTCTATACATTCAGAGGTGCTTTTGCTTCTATATTCTTTGCTGTGTCTATCACTATTCATTTAAAAATTTTTTTTACGTTTTTGATTTCAATTTTTCACGTATTGAAAATGAGAAATGTCAAATGTCATAAATTCATAATCACATTTTCAGTATTTACACATGCAATTTGAACTTGCGTTTGAATATTTGAAAGGAAGAGAAGCTTTATTACAGTTATAAATCAAAAACCCCCGAAATATGGTTGTCGTAAATACACTACAAAAAAAAATCAGGGAGCGAAGAGCGTTGAAAATTTATGGTGACGCTCCGTTCTTGCTCAGCTCCCGCTCTCAGAGAGCTGGCTTCCTCTTTGAGAGCGCTCTTACAAGTTCTGCGGCTCCGCTCCCGCTCACTAATTTTGTGGAGCTCTTTGCGCTCTTTTCGCTTTTCGCTCTCGCTCCCGCTCCGCTCTTGCAGCACTGATATTTTCACAATTTATAAGAAATTTTTGACATCTTTTATGATTTTTCGACATTTTTGACAGTTTTCCACAAACTTATCACAATTCAAGAAAGAGCATAGCCAAGTAAGAATGGTGAATCGGCCCTTGGCTGGGATTTTCGAACTTTCTAGTGGAAGTTGGTTCTTATGGTCAAAAACCTCACTAGTAAAAATTTTGGCCTCGTAAGATCTTTTCTGTATGATACCTAGCAATAAGAAATATATCTGCGTCCGGCATCATACTTGTAAAATAGCGTCTCTTGGATCAGATATAAACAAAAAAGCCAGCAAAGTGGAAGACGATTTATTCTCAAATCTGAATCTCTCCATAAACGACGAAAATGACGACGATATATCTGAACATGATACGACGACAACGATAACTACCATTGATTCCGCAGTATCAACCATCACGAAGGAAAGAAATAAGCTAAACATCTTGATAAACGACTTGAAAATTTTGGAAAATGATCTTGAACTAACACTAAACGTTACCGAAATCATAGACGCCGAGCTGCAGGATCTCCACAATTTGAAGACCAGATTTGAGGAAGTAGCTATGGACGTGCTTTGGAGCGTCGACAATACAGACATCGAAGGTCTGATACGTGAACTGCCTGGAACATCTACAAGTATACACATGACACTCGCATTGAAGCTCGTATAAATGCTCTGGCTTCGAATGATGAGTATTAATCCTGGCGCTGGATGACGCTACCGCAGTTACTTGTTCTGTCACTTGTGGCTCGAAACAAATGCTTCTCAGGAGATATTAGAAGCGATTTTTACTCATAGTTACATGGAAGATTGTGGATCCATATTTTGGGGACCACAAATCTTCCATGGGTAACAGAGCATTTTTAATGATACCACCAAATATTAACAAGCCCATGAAGACGCGAAATTCGAATGGATTTGTTAAGTCGTGGTTTCCATGTTGAATAAATCGTCCGGCTGCTCAAAGACTACGTAAATCTTCACGGATTAAGTCGTTTGTGAAAGTATGGCGCTGGTGGTAGCATCATCTACGAATAATGAGAACAACTCCAGGGGAGATGTGGGTGCTACCGCTTGTTCGCCGACAGCCTTCAGTGCGTATATGTTCAAAGGATCGGGCAAATCCCTAGTACGATCTGGAGCCCATCATAAACCATTTCTACCCAAAAGCTCGTTTTCGCCGTCGATCGACTCTGCGTCTGAGCCTTCGTCGTCGATTTCGTCTCCTTGGTTATCGTCATCCACCAACGGCTCGTGTTCGTTGTTGGAATGTATTTCATCGACATCATCTTCTGAGAGGTGTTCGAGAGCAATATCATCCGTTTTGGTTGCAGTTATAGTGCACGACATTCAAGGGTTGAAGGAGGTGCATTACGACAAATTTTTGCATTTCCATGGCAAAAAGTAGACGAAGAAACAAAGATTTTGAAGCACCCCACAATTTTGGAACCATTGTAGTGTAATGTGTACCCAATTTCATATATGACACCACATAGTTCACATCAGTATGCGGTTATGGTGTCATAAATGACGCCACATAGGCCAAAAACAGGTGTTTCAACAGTGTCACCTATGACTCCACATTTTATGTATTCCACTATTTCCACTATGTGTCACCTTAGAACGCCACATGGTGCGACCAAGGTTATGAAACTTGAAGAAGAAAATCAAAAGTGTTTGAAATATGAAGTACGCTACAGATACTGTCTTCATTTTTTTCTTCAGTGTTCCCTCTTTTTTTAGGAGTTTTGGAATTATTATTCTTAATGTTAAATATTTAATAATAATTTTAGTAAAAAGTTTATTTAATCTTCGCCGTTCGGAAATAAATTCACGACTGCTCAATTGCAAAAAAAAAGAAACAATCTATCGGCATTACCGATGATTTTTCGAGTAGAAGTTACAGTACAGATAATTGCTTTATTGGTCGTCACTACTCCTAAAGTTATTAGTTAAAACTACTGTGTTTAGTACTGGTGCTTTTTCATGGTGGCCCAGTTCCCCAAACACCATGGTCCAGTTGGGCAGTTGCCCCCAACCTCAAACTGACGTGGGGCAACTTGGTCATATAGTCTGAAATCTTCCTCAAAGGAATTTTCATCTCAGTTTCACATCAGGCGTGTACTTTTATCCCTTCTGAACCGATAAATCACAAAAACATGACAAATGGTTTGCATTCAAGCGGGGAAGAGGAATTGAAGATGGCGGATACAGTGTTTCAAGAGCGACGGATTTTGCGCTTCCAAAAGCTCCCTCGCTCCCTAAAAATTCCAAAAATGCTCCCACTCCCGGAGCGCTCTCATGTCCCATTAGCGCTCCCGCTCTCGCTCCGCTCCCGCTCCCAGCACAATTATTTCCGCTCTCGCTCC
>FIZU01007869.1:0-12676 GCA_900064475.1 Pseudococcus longispinus
TTGAAAATTGAAGGAGTTATGAAGCCTACAAATTTTCAAACCATTGTAGCTCCTTCAATTTTGGAGTTAGGCAAAATATGAATATAACTCATTTTGTATAACTTGAGAAGTTCTACAAGATTGCTTTTTAACAAAATTGCCTGTCTATATTATCAGTGGAGTTACGACGTTTTGAAACGAAAAAGTCAGAATTTCTGAAATTTTTCAAGTCCAAAAATCGTTTAAATTTTTCAAGTCTAGAAAACCTAAAATAGTCTGAAAAAATGTCTAAAAATCAACTTGATAAAATTTCGTGACTTTTTTACACGTTTGTTCATCACAAAAGTATATCCAATTCCAATGCCAAAACGAGTGACAATTTCAATACACAAATATACCCTAAAATCACCAACTAGCGAATCTAGGAAACAATTTAACAGATATTGGGTATTCCCACGAATCTCCAAAGCCAAGGTCAAAGTTCAAATCCTAATCCCCACAAAGCAACTCTTTCTTCCAGCAGAGAAAATTCGCACCAGCACTAAGCTTTCAGCACAATATGGTATCTGATCACGAAGATCCGCTGCTCCACTTCACGAATTTCTCGACAAAGATGGCATTTATACTTAAATAATTGATACACATTATGACAGCATATTCATCATACAAAAGGAATCGATTTATCCACATCCTATAGGCCAATTAAAAACTCTAAATAATAATCGGTTTAAATCTAAAGACTTAATTCAGAGTTGGTAAACGATACCTCGAGGGCATTCAAATGGTTGGCCATGTTATTACGTCTTGACGCAACTCAGCTTTAAGAATAGGTAATATTTATAAACGGAAATCGGACAAAAGCTACCTATATCTATGCTCAATATTTCATTTGATCGGCTAATACATTGTTATTTCCTGTTAAGCAGCGTAAAATGGGGCGTATGCTTTTCAAAGTCTGTACGTAGCATCGCGTGTTGACCACACACACTCGTATCGTATCATTAATTATTTATAATTTTCATCTTCTAAGGCCTATGATTCTCCAAAAGTATTCTATTTTCTCTCAATACATTTACGTACGTCTATGTACATGTAAAAATCTCTGTCTGGATGATTGCACTCCTCTCCCTCTCTCTTTCACTCGAGATGCAACTGGAAAGAAGAAATTCGAAGAAATATAGTTTAGTATTTTAATGGCGCGATATCATCTTTTTAAATACATGCCTTTAATACAAATTAATTTGCTACGTGATGGGCGCTACTGTTTTTAAAACATGATCGTTGGATCGTTTCCATAACGAGTCCCAACTCTTTTTATCGCTCCTTTCACGCTGCGATCTTTTATGTTATACGATCTAACGGTCTGGTCGCAAATAACTTCATGACAAAAAATTCCAATTTAATTTTCGTACGACACGCTGATATAAGAAAAATCAACAAGGATTAATCTTAAGAGAGTAATTTTTCATCGTGCTCAAGTCTTCCGTCTGGAGAGCTCCTAAAATACAAGGCCGATAGAATGAAACATTTTCCAAACGGTTGAAAATTAAATAAATTTCATTTTTCTACGAATTATATCGAACGTACGTAAGAATAGAAGATTCACTATGTTGCCAATCGTTCGATAATAAATTATTCGTATCAATTTTATTACGCTACAAGGTCGATAATAGATACGATGTTTTGGGATATACGGACTTTAATACTTTTCGACAATCAATTATAATCGAGAATCTACAATGTATTTGTACATACACCCCGTGTAAAAATAACCCAAATTTATTTAAAGATACAAGAAGGATTATGAAATTTGAAAGAAAAAAACCTGTCTCCTCTTGATTTAGAAAAATCTTCGTCACAAATGTACGTACATACTTAAACTGGGCCTGGGTGAAATAAAAGGGAGGAATTTTTTTTCATTATTTCACGACGATGAGCTCATATACTGAGATAGGCGTCAGTTGAGTACAACAGTTGTTCGGTTTTAATTACGTCGTATTATAAGCAATTACGGGCTTCTTAATTGGGTACAATAAACTTCAATGAAGACAGAAATTCGATGAGAAAATACAACCGCCATGGTAGCCGAGTACCCGCCAATATGATGACAGAGCGCAATAAAAGACCAAATTATGCTCAAAATGAGCCGACACTGGAGAAACTTTCAACAATAAGATGGCACTGAGCAGAAAATTTTTTCGTAATGATCATTTTTAACAGCGTGACCCGGATTTTATCTACAGCACGAAATTCGTAGTTTCGACTAAAAATTAACAGCTATTAAAAGGTGTTGAGAAATTCATAAGCATTAAACGAACGTTTGTTTTTATGATTTTGTGTACGTACATATATTGTAATTTCGTGGCACTTACAAAAATATAGGTATGCAGCCAATGTGCGTGTAGAAATTCGAGCGATGATAGAACGTATCACAGCAGGTGGTTTCGTTCTATACTTGGTAGGTATAAGTTTTTTTGGACGTTGATTCTTAGAAAATGCTTCGAAATGCTCGATGAGGGTTTCTCAAGTTTTTCTGAAATATTCAGCAAGTTTTGGAAAGCTTTAAATTATTTGTTCAGAGGTTTCAAAAAATTCCAAAATATTTTATAAAAAATTTGGAATTTCTTTCAGATTTTTTTGAAATATTAGCTCTAGAAAATGCTCAGAAAACCTCAAAAACAACTCAAATAAACCGGGGTCAGTCGCGAAAATAAAAATGAAATTTCACGTAAAATTTTTAAAAATGCCCATTATTTTATCAAGATAAGTATAAGTATTGCCCATGAGCGAAAATTTCTGCAGAAAAAGGCATTTAAAAGCTTCAATTTGATCACTTTTTCCAATGTTTCAGTCATCAAGGGGGGCCAGATCCCTGAACCCTCCAAATACGCCACCGTGAAAATTCTCAGGAATATTCAAAGAGTTTTCAGTCGGTTTTTAAAAAAATCTGAATTTTTCAAAAAGAAGAGGTACCTACTTAATTACCTACTGATGTAAGCATTATTTTTGGAAAATTGCATTAAATATTACCAATTGTTTATTAAATCTTATCACTCGTTCTGAAATGCTTCCCAAATTTGGGCTTGGTAACAATTCTGAAATTGCTTAGAAAATATTTTGAAAACTTCAAAAAAAAAATCTGATATTTTATCGACTCTTTTCAGATCTTTTTTTAGTTAAAATATTTTTTCTGGATTATTTTTTGATATTTTTCCAATAGTTTTTTGAATGGGTTGTTTAAAAATCCTCTGAAGTGATTAATGAAGTTTTTTGAAACCTTTCTGAGGTATTAAAAAAATTCCCTTAGAAACTAAAGTTTTTTAAAATAATTAATATTTCATTTTTTTTTTTTTTCTTAGAAAACCTTTAAAACATAGAGGCGTAACTTGAGAGGGAGGAGCAAGTGGGGCAAGAGGGGCATTTGCCCCCTCCCAAACAGAATACTACGAAATGAGAGCATATTTAATTCATGCTAATAAATTTTGAAAAAGACCCCGCCATTTCCATATCTACTACCCATGAAACTATAAAACATAGGATATGCTTTTGCTCCTTGAATTTTATGTCTGATTTTAATTTTCTTGAAAATTTCTGAGGCCAAAAAAGTCTGATAAAATGTCTGAAAGTCAATTTTTCAATTTAAAAAAATCTAAATTGCTTGTCTGATAAAATGCCTCAAAGTCAGCATTATCTCTTAAATTTTCTAAGTTCAAAAAATCAATGGAAATCTGAAAAAAGTCCAAAAAATCTGACATAATATCAGAAAGTTACCCGGATTTATAAAATTTTCAAAATTCAAATTATTTGTCTGACAAAATGTCTAAAAGTCGCCATTATCTCTGAAAATTTTCAAAGTCCAAAAAGTCAATAGAAATCTGGAGATTTTTCAAGTCCAAAAAAGTCTGAAAAAATGTCATTGAAAAAGTCTAAACTGCTAAGTTCAAAAAGTCAATCGAAATCTGAAAATTTTTCCAAGTCCAAAAAAGTCTGACATAAGGTCTCCAAGTCGACGCGTGTTTTCCGTGAGATTACCCATAGCAAAAGCATATCCTATGCTAAAAGAAAAAATGCTGAAATTTCAGCTTTTAGATGCATTTTTTGACAAAATTTTTCACTCTCGCTTCGCTTGAATCAATAAATTTACTTTTTTTGACATCATGATGGATATTTCCAAAAAATTTTACTTAAAAATTACATTTTTGGGTACCTTGAATGATTGTCTGGCTACACAGCTGCCACTGAGTGACCAGTAAAATACCCCCCCCCCCCCCCCCCCCCCCTCCAACCCAACTCCGGTATTCAAAAGGATCCAAAAGGTTTGACCTCTATCTTCGCTGCTGAAAAGTTGGAAAAAACGATGAGATTTCAGACTTTAAACGTCCTTTTTTTCACAAAGTAATGTGTAGTTCTTTTTTTTTCAAATTTTACATACTAAAATATTTTTTTTTTTCGCATGCATAGGCCCCCTTCCTTTTAAATGATTTGTCCCAAGTTAAAAATGCTTCTAAAATACTTCTTAGAATATTCATTTTGAATTATTTTTCAACCATTTTTCAGAAAAGTATTGCAAAATGCTTCTAAAATATTCGTGAAGTTGTCTACCTCTTCGAAGTGAAAATTAGCTTTAAAAAATTTTCTAGATGTTTTTGAAATAGGTATTCAAACAATTTTTTTTCAATATTTCTGAAATACTCCAAAAAAATTCTAAAAAATGTCCTTGAAGAATTTCTGAATTTACTCAAATCATTCTAAGTTATTTTTAAGAGATGGTTTTCTGAATTCAGCTAGCTACAGAATATTTTTTGGAATTTTACAAATTTTCTTAAACGATTTTAAGCTGTTGATATGATTAATGTTTCTAGAATGTTCTATAATAATTGCGTAGTTCAAAATCCGGATCAACTAACCACCAGACTTTCCCACTGCTAAAGAAAAATCTAATCTAATATTCTCATTTTGACCGCATAACTTCGCAAAATGAACCCGCGAATTCCACAACAATAAAATTTTCATTCATAAAACAAGTTCCACTCCTAGCAAGGTCACAGCAAAACCCGAACCAAGAATTCAAAGGATCAACCAAACACGTTGACCATTTTTCTAGGAAACACAACAAAGAGAGGATGCCGAAAGGCGATACCCTTTAACTTTTGAGAGTCAAGGTGCTAATGAGAATACATTTCGAAGAGTACACTACACAGCAACAAAGGTGTAGGGAAAAAGTATAGAATGATGTATACATAATTCGAATCTGTACTCTACACTACCCAGTCGATGCTGGTGTCTCGTATTCGTATATAGAATCCAAGTCGAATGTGGGAGTATTTTATGTATATGTACATTGTACGCCCTGTCGTGCTTTTCAAATGATTATTAGGTTTGTTTGGTTATACATGGCACCGAACAATATACCAACGTTATCACTAGTACATGTAAACCATAATCATATCCACATATGGTATAGAGAAAAAGCTAGACGACATGGGCAATACCTACATACACATCATTAGTTATACACAATGGCTTGAAATTATATGATTTTTTAAGATAATATCACACGCAGCTTCGACTAGCTCTCGTTTACCTATATACTCGAATAGATCAACAATTAGCGTCATTTCTCGTATTATAAATAATTAATCAAGGAAGTGAGAAGCTCTCGATAGAGTCGATGTGTTAATTGGCAATGAACGATATAGGCTTTTAACGTAATAACGTTAAAATCACTTCTGCGCCACGATGAGATCACAGATAAGCTCGTTTCGAAACATGATTGAGCGAATACGCCAAACTTTATAGACGAGTTGCCGAATCGTTCGAATCTTTATCTATTCCGTGTACACGTTGATTACCTTGATGTAAATTCGTCGACAATATCTATTAAAGGTTAATATTTCCTGCCTATATCGAAAAATATAAAGGGTTTAACGTCTAATAGCATCGATTTCATTCCCATATATGTCCCATAAGTTCTTGTATTATCGAGCCGACAAAAATTATCCATAAATTAGACTCACGTCCACGCACCATGATTCGGCGACGACGTTGCCAAATCTCACATCGAATTTTTCGCATCATGTAGATAAATACCTGAAACATAAAAAACAGAAATAAACATTTAGAATGCGGCACCGACCTCTTTAATCGATTGATATTTTGCGCCAGCAATTAACTGCAATGCGATGACCTTTCGGATGCCAATGCATTAGGGTATAATTACAATTAAACAGTTTGTTAATTTTTAATTAACCCGACGCGCGAGCATAATGACCGAGTGATTCTTAAAATTGCAATATCTTAGGAAAGGGGAGCCAGCCACTTCATTCAATAAATCTTATCGCATTTTACAACTTTGACGTTATCTTTGAACGTGTTTGTTCGACGTGTTCGTCGAAAATCAATTCTCGACTTGGACTGAACCGAATTACGTAACGTTATATCCGAATCAAAGCATCGATATTTTTTAAAACATCGATCAGATACATTATAAAGAATAGGAAATTAGGTTATCGAATATAAAAAAAGTGTTATGAAAAGTAGCCACGAAATGATTACGTAAACGCAACGGCCGGGGCCGCACCGGGCAGGTATTATTAGCGTTGATTACGGTTTTCTAAGTGCTTCGATAGACTATAACTGTCTTACGACAGTAGCTAGAGGTTAAATTTTCGACTGGCTGGTTCGCTAAATTATTCATTAGCTGGATGACGTCCACATCTAGCGGTTTTTATCGCGGTGAAAATGAAAATGGCGAGATTTCGCACAAGCGTGATTTTTTCGTCTCACAAAAAATCCTCCAACAGACCAACTGCCGAATAGAAATCTTATAAATGAGATGATTTTCGTATTGGCGAGGTTAATTATAGCAACACTAATTATTCATTATCAACGATGCATGCATAATACTTTTTATTCACATTTCACCATGATAATGAAATTGAAAACAACTTATGAAGAAATTTTAAAGGTCGAAAAACTTTGTGTAGAGATGGCTATTCGGTAAATGTGATGGTCGAGATAAGTATAAACTTTTGAGTACAAGTACAAGTAGCCAGGCAAGTATAACTTTTAATTTGAATAAAAATAATATGAAAACAGTAATTAAATTCGATCAAACTTTCCATTAAAAAATGAATTAAAACGTAAGATCCCCTCACCCCTTCACCAAATTTAATCAGAGTGATGAATCACGCAGTTTTAAACTTTTTGAACCTTTGAACATATTTTTCAAATTGAGTATGTATGTAAAATATGAATACTCTTGATAAAAGTTGTTTTAGAAAGAAGATTTATCTTAAACTTTGAGGGAGAAAGTTCAGAAAATTCTGGTAAAAAACATGGTTCAGTTAAGAATCTAGCTTTTTTTCTATTTGAGGCCGAAAAATTGGAAAATTTTTCCACTAATGATGAATCATTTGTCTCAAACGCAATTTTATGTTTTTTTTCACCTGCCCCCTCTCTATTTAAGCCTTCTTATTATCAGGCAATTTCAGATGGCTGTACCGAAGTCCGAAATATGGTGGGTTGTTTTGAGAAAAAATTCTAGCAAATATAGGAATTTTCTCAAAAAGAGAATATTTTTATTTTAAAGAAGAAAAAAAAAATTCAACTTTGTAGCTGCAGCAGATAAGAAAATTCATTTTCCGATTTTTGTTGTTACATGTACAAAATGATGGGTAATGATTTGTTCTAAAAATCATTAAAATCTCGATAGAAGTGGTCTTAATTATTGCAAAATCGATCCAATTTTTAGAAAGATTATTTTAACGTTTTTATTAGCATCAGAATTACAATTGAAAATACTGAAACTTTCCAGGAAAACCATCAAAAAATATTATAAAAGTGCTTGAAATATGTATTGTAAAAATTGTAGACATTTTTTTTAAATCATTGAGAAATATGAAAAAAGTTATCAAAAGATCATAATAATCGTTGAAAATTTCATGGCCAAAAAAAAAATTGAAATGTCAAAAATGTAAAAATTGTTAGAATTTGCATAAAAATCATTGATACGAATGTTACAACTTAAGTCATCATTTGTAACTTTTTCAAGCAATTTTAAAATTTTTTTGGTCAATTTTCATTATTTTTACCATATTTTTAGTAACTTTAATAAAAACAGTTTTTTATGATTTTTCAACGATTTTCGTTATCATTTGCACAATTTTTACAAACTTTTCAACAATTTCAATGTTTTTTGGCCTTTTTTACGCCATTATCGCTGATTTCTACGAAATTTTGAGTAATTTTAACGATATTTTGCACGATTTTCATGATTTATAAACCTTTTTACAACATTCTTACTGGTTTTTATGAAAAGTTTGAAAATTCCAGCAAAATTTTTCGCAAGTTTTATACGACTTTTAGGCATTTTGTCACACTTCTATGAACTTGGAAAAATTTTCAAGTTTCAAACCACATTCATAAATCACGCTGACTTTCAGACATTTTGTCAGACAGCCTTTCAGAAATCATGTTGACTTCTAGATATTTTGTCAGAAAATAAGACTTCTTTGACTTGCAAAATTTTTGAGTTTTTGGACTTGAAAAAATTCAGAAATTTTTCCAACTCTCAGATATCATGTCAGACATTAGACTTTCTTGACTTGGAAAAAAATTCAAAAATCACGCTGATTTTTAGACATTTTGTGAGACAGCCTTTCAGAAATCACGCTGACTTTTTTAACCCGACTGTTGTACTAGGAAAATTTTGAAGATTCTCAACTTTTCTTGGAACAGGTTGAGAGTCGATTAGATCTTGTTCTACCAAAATCGTTCAAAAGCTCGATAATTTTTCAACTCTAAAAAGTGAGCTGAAATTGTCCAAGTTCAAAAAATTTATGAGAAAGTCATGTCTGACAAAATGTCTAAAAATCAGCCCGATTTCTGAATTTTTTTTCGAGTCCAAAAAGTCATTTGAAATCTCAAAAAAAAACAAGTATAATGTGTAAAAAAATGCTCAAAAGTCAATCTAAAAACAAATTCCTGAATTTTTTTTTGAGAATTCAAAACGACTTCTTGGAGTTGGAAAAAAAATTCAGGAATTATGTTGACTTTTGGACATTTTGTTAGACAGAAATTATATTAGATCAATCTAACTTGACCCGAAAATTCCAGAGACTCTCAACTTTTTTTTTGAGATTGGCCTTTAGACATTTTTTCACAAATTGGACTTTTTTTTGAGATTTTAATTATTAAAAAAAAAAAAAAAAAAAAAAAAAAAAAATTTTATTTTTAAAAAAAAAAAAAAAAAAAAAAAAAAAAAGACTCTTTGAACCTGGAAAAAATTCAGAAATCACGCTGATTTTTATAGACATTTCGTCAGGCAAAAATTCTATTGTATCAATCTGACTTTTCGGACTTGGAAAATTTCAGTCTTTTAAATTTTAATATGGAAACAGAACCAACCAGAGAATCCAGAGGATGGAGCCCCTACTGGAGAAGCCCGAAGGACCAAGTTTTTTAAAACCGTTTTTATTTCTATTTTGAATGATCTTTATGAAAATTTCAACATTTTTTACAACTTATGTTTATCTTAAATGATTGAAAACTTCAACAATTTTTACAACCATTGTAATTAATTTTCATGATAGTTTGACCTTTTGTCAGATATTTTTACCGATATTTATGACCATTCCAATTACTTTCATGATTTTTCGACCATTTTCACAATGTTTTTGATAATTTTTATGGAAATTTTCAACATTTTGAATAATTTTTACAACATTTTCTACAAATTTCAATCAATTTGATTACTTCATTCATGACTAAATTAGCGGTTGTGCCTATACATGGGTCCGAGTTGACCTTGACTTCAACATTTTACTGAACAGAAAATCGTTTAATCATTAATTAATATCAATTATTACTTCTGCTGTCTCCGAGAATCTGATATTTCAAATAAAAAGTCATTGTATAAAATGGCACTGGTTTTAATGCAAGTTTTGTAGAAATAATATGTTTCTATTTGTATAATTTCCTTAAAATTTGAAAGAGAAAAGTAAAAGGTTATAAAGTCATAAATCAATAAGATTTTCTCTCAAAATGTACCTAAAATTTCAAAAAAATTATGAAATAGGTATCAAAATATTGGTATGATTTTTTATCAATATTCTGAACTTTTGAGAAAAAACCGTTGGCATAAATTCACTGAACTGAAACACAACCACAAGTCCACGATTCAAAATTTTATTTCATGTGGAGAAAAATTCGTTTCACTTTCAACAAAATTATGAGAAAAAAATTTCAAATTCCCCCCTCGCCCCTTCTACAAAGTCTTCAGGAAGTGATTGCTGATATGTTTCCATTAAATGACATTTTTACGCCATCAATTAAAAGTTCATTGCCCTTAATTCCTACCTGCTTGTTCCAAACTGGCCTCCAATCTCAACATAATAGAAAACTTCAACCAATTCTTCAACTTTTCCAAGAATATTCATTTCCACAAACAAACCAACCATTCGAAGAAGAATATTAATAACCCACTAAAGTACTACGTATATAGAACCCGATACCGGTACCTTATCCCAAGCCACATTTACGAACCACTGTTCACCGCGTAGCGAACATCGACAATACAAAATATGAGAACAATCCAATCTGAAGATAATCGTCGTATAGCACCTTTACGCCGGTGTTAAACCACTCGTGGTGACAAACCGATCAAGAGATTTCTCGGTAAAGTATTACTTATCGACAAAACTCGACGGCCAAACCGGAGTACTATGTACTTATACGGCATGTTTTACGATGGGCTACATAAATAACACGCGTGTACTTCATCGACACCACTATTCCGCTCCTTTGGTAAACTCGAAAAAAAAAGAAGTGAAAAAAAAACCACACGAAACACGTACAGTTCGAAATGTCATCCACGAATGGAAACAATTTACCCAGAAGTTACGTACATAGCTGAGATTTCAAAGCACTATGGAAGCTTCATTAAGTATAATTAACAAATTGAAGCATCTATCGGCGTGTTTTTTTTTTTTTCGTATTCGTATACAACACCCAAAAAACCGCTCTCGCTCGGATACCTTGTCACGAAATATCTCATTGTTGGTAATGTTCGTCAAACAACACGGTGATAAATTTCCATCATGTGGATGAAAAGCTTATACCAGGCCCCATTTAGCTCGTCGTTTTAGTACTTACACGAACAGTAGTTGGGTTTTATGAATCTCACACGCTGTCTAGCTCTTGGATGATGTTCGCTTGGTTATATTCGTGTATACGCAATTAAGATTTGAATAGGTAAACCATTTCTACGCCGACAAGTACATAAAGTCACCGTAGAATGTCACTACTTCTTTTTTTTTCTCTATTCTTCGCATCGATTTGTGTACAGGTACTTAAGCTTCAACTTCAAGGTAATCTTGTGTGAATTTCGCACGGTCAACGTATTACGAATACTATTTTCTCTCAAAGTACAAATAAGCACTTACTTGAGCGCATAGTAATCGATATTTACATATTTGTACGTATCATCCTATACGAATATAACGTTGGAACATACCCGTAATGCGCCAAGTCAACACTGTATAGTCATCCCCATATTATACGATAAAAACCCGCGATGACTCAATGACCCCAACCTACCGCACGAGGACTAGACATGCCGGAAGCTGTTCGTCTGGCTGTTGTGTCTTACACATAATAAACACCACTTTTGTACTTCTTTCCTTTCATCCCTTTTTTTTGCGTCATAACCAAAATAAATCCATCGACTTTATACAATTCACTCGAATAAATCTCTTCTGGATGAATAACTTTGTATACGGTAATTTTCAAACACTTAGATCGTTTTATCTTTCTTCTCTTGACTCTCGTCGCCGCATCGCATCGTGTTGCCTGCTTGCGTCCGTTGTTTGTTTTTCAATTGATGATGTGACTTATGTATTGCCCCACTCGAGATGAATCATTATAGTGTTTTTTTATTGAGCGGCGAATACCACCCTTGTCATCGCTGCTGGCTTCTGGTTTTCATTTTTTATACGGATTTCCAACGATGAATAGAAATATGAAGCTATTGGGGTAGGATTTTGTAAGCTGAGATTTCAGAAGGGGATGATTTTTTTATAGGTGGAAAAAATTCAAAGTTGATTTTTTAATGAGGAAATCTAATAGAGGTGAAAGTTAATGAGTTGAAAACCACATCGTAATGAAACTAATGCGGTGGAAAACTCGGATGACTGAATCGTTCGAGTCCTTTTCCATCGAGATGTTTTTTTTCAGTATTTCTTATTCTCTTATTCATACAGAAGTCTCGCGGAAGTCCTGGTGTTGTCAGAAAAGGGAGGAGGTAAAATTCAAGGCATAAAATAAACTATAAAATATATCCATCATTTAAGAGCTCTTTTTTACCTAATTTCCTGATTCAAATACAATTTTTATAATTTTTCTAAAAATCAATTAGGTACATGTAATCGGAAATTTGATTTTCAAATGCTCGATTTTAGATAATCGATTATTCAATATCGATAGGGTAATCACATATTCGATATTCGAATATGGAATTGTTATTTAATAAGCAATCTTTCAATTTTTCCTCTTGATTCTTGGTAGGAATATCAACAATTTGACAATGTCTTTACGAATCATAAAATTCTGAGTAAAATGACCCCAGTTATCTAACAAGGGAACCTTGTCAACTCGTCACTTCCGATCGAGCTGAAATTTGGCTCACTTGAAGAGCATG
>FIZU01007876.1:0-22358 GCA_900064475.1 Pseudococcus longispinus
ATGATAAAGTGGAATGTATTTCCAAAGGATATCAATGGACCAAGTTGGATATATCTGGTCACGTTTTCCACATTTTATACAGTATACTCGTTGTCCTAGAAGAGTTATACTTCGTACGTAATTGGCAAAGTATTAAGAACAGGGTATACGAACAAATCCTTGATACTGTTGATGATGATGATTCTTACGATGAAAATCCTATCACAGAAATCAGTAGAAAACGATTCGGTGTTTTTCAGAAGTTGTTTATTCGCAATCAATGTTTTCTCAAGACTTGTATCACGTTTCTATCAGTATTGGTGATTTTACTACATTTGTCAATTTTCTGTACTTTGATTTATTTTCATACTGCCTTCGAGAAAATCGTCGCTACTATAATTGCTTTAATATTCTGGTTCGTTACTTATCACGTCATATATCCAATAAGTGGGTTCAAAACTGGACCTTATAGTATTGAAACTGCCGAGCATGAAAGTTTACTGGAGAATGAAGCGTTTAGTTTAATTTACGGTGATAACATTGACGAACAGTATAAGAATAAAAGTCGTATTTACAAGTTTTTCGTTAGTAACCCTAAAAGTAAGCCTTATGAAGTGTTGTAATAGTCTTAGATTTTTTAAAGGAAATTTTGTTACTTCGTTACATTATTTATAAGTTTGTTGTTGTTGTTGCTGTGTTTTCATTTTAATTCATTAAGAAAATAGGTATCAGTTTGATAGAAAATGTAATAAACTGTGAAGCAAACGAAATCTTTACCTATTGTTCATTTTTTTCTTCTATCAATTCATTCTGGAAATTGAATGAACAACTTCAACTGTCGTATTCTGAATTCCTAGAATTACATTCATATTAACCATCTAACTTAAACATGATTCTAAACTCAAGGAACAAAACATTGGCGGTGACTAATTCAAATTTACTATTTGATTTGACATTTCAGATAATATGTACTCACGCAGCAACACTTTTGGAAAATCAATTTGAACAACATGAACTGGATACCGGAAAAATTGTATTCCTTGCTATTGGAATATGTAATTTATGGGAACATACAGGGCAAAGCAGCTGTATACTTGCCACTGACAGCAATTCTCTCGCTTCTCTGCGGTTTCTATCCCTTACCAGATTCATATTTGAATTACAAAGATAATGTTTTGAATCGAGGATTCATGAAGCCAAATTATGTTTACAGTTCGATAGTGTTACTTCCTTTTGCGATAGTAATTTCTTACACGTACAGTAAAGGAAACGTAATCGGTGTATTGAAAAACTCAATCAGGATTGTGATAGTGATTTTAGCTTGCCAAATTATTCGAAGAATGCAGCCCTTATTTGATTTAGAAGCCAGTTATAATCATTGTAATCAATCTGCTTCGGTTTATAAAACCGAATTCACGTGTACTTCTCATGGATACGAATGGGTGGTTTTTCAATTATCAGGACACACGCTGTATTTATTTTATTACTCTTTAGCAACAATGGAAGAGATGAGATTATATAGAATATGGCAATTATACGTGAAAGGCATTCGAGAAGTAGAATATTTGAAGAAACCAATTACTAATGTTGCCGTGTTTCAAAATTTCACCGAAGCAGAGTATTCGAAGGTGAAAACAATAGTTACATCGTTGAATAACGTCGTTAAATTGTGGGTCATAATTACCGGTTGTTATATCATTTTACTCGATTTTTGTACTTTAACTACTTTGATTTATTTTCACGAAATTGAAGAAAAAATGATAGGAAGCATTTTGGCTGTTACGACTTGGTATATTTTGTATAAATTTTTTTTCACTGATTTTATACGTAAAAGGATTAATTTCGCTTGTAATCACGATACGAGGTCGTTACGAGTAAAATATCGCGAAGATTGGTACAAACAGGAGACGAGACAAACGTATTACTTCAAGAAAATCAATTTCGTTATGCCTTTTCTTCAACCCAATTTTGATATCTGATCTTTTATGATTAGCTGTAACTAATAAATGTACCCATTGAAATCAGAAGAAACCTGTATTTTTACATGTTTTTTAAATTAATTAGAGTGTAAGTACACACTTTGTATCGTAATAATTTTTTTATGATTGGGCAAAGATCAATGAATAAATATAATAAATTATCAATATGAAGGATTCATCACTATAATATTCTTTTTAGATCTAGGAGCAGGTACCGCTCTAGTAACTTTATCACGATGTATTTGAACTGATCCTGTCAATAATGGTTTTACATCTGACTGACGTCTAAATCGATAATCATCCATCTAAAATGAAACAGGAATTAATACAGGCTTTGTCAACAATTTTAAAGATGACAGATGATAATTGTACTTGAAGTAGATTAAATTCGGAGGCGGTTTTTATTGATGGAAGATCACTAAGGAATGCAATTTTTTGACGATATTTCCGGTCGATTTTGATTTCTTCAAAGTTGGTATTTTGGAAACGTCTGTAGGTTCAATTTCTTCTCCTTTTTTGTTGAACTGTACGTACGGTGTTTTCAAATTTGGAATGCCATTCTCTGAAATGATAAACGAAATATGTGTAGCAATCAAAAAAAATTTAAATACATTTTTTTTATCGCGAATAACGAAAAAAATAACCGACCTGAATCATTAGAAACATCGGAAAATGTAATATTATCATTGGAAGCTGTCGTCTTGATATTAGTACAAATTCTCCGAATTTTAGAAAAATTCTTGAATACCTGTGACATCGAGATAATATATTATTTTAAAGAAAATTCATTGAAAGAAATTTTTCCACTTTAATTACCTGTACTTTTTTTCAAATATTTTGAACTGCTGGAAGAAATCCATTTCTACTTCTCGATTGTTTTGCTGTCTTAACGTGCTGAGGAGCTGCTTCATATAAAATAGGATTCTTTTCAAAATCATTCGAGATAGAAAAGATATTACTAACTGAAGCAGTTTGAACTGATACTGAACACTTGAAGAGGCCTGTGGAAAGGTTATTCAAGTCATTCTCTAATCACTCATCTGAAATGCAAAATTTTAGAGCTGTATGAACTTATGAAGAAACACCAGAATTTTACATGACATACGAAGCATAAAAATGAAAAATTTGAAGCTTCAAGAAGGACTGTTAACCAGAACATACTTTCTGCAGTAACTTGAATGATTAAAATTTCCATTTTTTGCGTTCTCCGGCGAGTTTATCGTTTATTTCTTTGAATCTGGCTCTCCAAAATTTCTCCTGTGCTTCGAGACAGCTGAGTTCAGAATTCAACTGTAAAGATGAAGTTTACTCAATTGATAGGATTATTAAATTGAAAAACACATAAAAAGAATAATACAAGGATCATAGAATCTTACTTTGATTTTCATAGTTTTACAATTTTCAATTTTCATGGTTTAAAGGTGAAATTTCTATAAAAAATTTCATCAAAACTGCCAAAATTTCCAATTTTTATCCATTGTTTGTTTACATGTTAATTTTTCTGTGTTGACCAACTGATAAAAAAATGTAAACATCGCCAACTTCACTATTTTCAACATACACCTGTACGCTTCATAAAACCGAATAACTCACCATGAATCATTGAATCGGTCTATTTCCTCGGATGGAGAAAGAATGGAGGGATTCCCCGCTTTGTAATTAAGTGTTTTCGACTTTTGTTAGTTTTTGGTGAACTCGTCTACCACAACCACAATGCAAACACAGATGGAACATTGAAACCAGACTTGGGTCTTGGAGTCCTAATAGGGTTGTACGGTATTGAAGAGATGAAGATGGATCAATTCCAGCAAGTTTTTGGCGAAAAATTAGTTGGCGGGGAATCCCTCACCATGGCTTCCGTGTAATTTTTTTTCATGCTACTTTCCGAAGGTCTCAAAAGAGAAAGACGGAAAGCGAACTACAAATTACAATACAAATTTGAAATTGAAACTATACCAAAGACATATTGACACATTTTTCTCATTTCATCACTTCACTTTTTTTCATTAATTTAATTAATTACTGATTGTCTGGCTGAAAGCTTCAAGTGCACCAACTGTAAAGACGAAGTCGAAGTGTCGACTTCGTCAAATCCATCAAAAATATTCAAAGTTGACAAATGACAAAGGACGAAATAGTTCATCAATAACAGTCTGACATGCCAACTTTCAAAATATTCAACCTATATGAGTTGAATTTCACTTACCAAGCAGCTAGAAAAGAAAAGTAGAAGTACATAAGTATTTCCATAAAATTAAAAACAAAAAAAAAACTCACCTCAGTAGATGTTAATATTATGATTTTTTTTATTGTTCACTTTTCAAGATATTGACTTGACACAGTCACTCGGTGTAAGTTTGAGAAACACGTAAAAATATAATTATAGGTATTCGTCTAAAAAATAGGAGATTTTTGGAATGTTTTTTTTAATAGGTAAAAAAAAACTTTTTTCAAAGCTTACTTAATTGTTAAACATTCATATACACAACATTAAAACAATTTTCATTCCAGTGAATTATATAAAACGTTAGAATCTAAAACTTAAGCCATTACATCAATATAACAGGTATTGCGATAAAAAAATAAAAGAAGTACAAAAGTAATATTAGGATGACATATGCGATTTAAAATCATATTCCGAAATGAAACTGTAAAAGGTGTATTTTAATACGAAACAGAAACGGATGATTAACATCGATTAAAAAACATTTTTACATTAAAATGCCAAAGTAAATTATCACATAATGGCGAATCGTTTTATAACACAAAATAAATAAACGATAGTTTCATCAGATTCATTAAGTCATGTCAAATGAATGAAATTGTACTTAGAAAAAAAATAACGAACTAATCTATTGGAACGAGCAAAAAAAAAACGGTATGTACATGAAGGTTTGATACAAGAATAGATGTAGTACGGGATTGAAAACACACGCGCTTTTTCATCTACTCTAAGGATATATACATACGTAAAAAATAAAACAAAGAAGATATTTGTTGAATTTGCCAAAATGTAGTGAATACTCGCCTGCCCAAATTTAGGATATTGCTTTCGTATTCGTATGACAACATCCTAAAGCACTACATCGGGCAGGGGAGCCGCACACTAGGTGGACATCACCTTTCTTTCTTTATAATAAATTTCTTCGGATTCTTTATCGCATAACAATAACGTAATTGCACCGAATAAGAAGATAGCTGCTCCCCAACCAACGCCGTAAGCCCAGCCGAATTCCCAAACTGTTCTGTTTCCTGTAAATTAACCAAAATGAGGTTAGAAAAATATGCATTTGGATTTTGGAATATGGAGAAATGAAATAATAGAAATTTACCTAAATTTAATTCTGCTCTGAAAGAAACTGGATATAAGATTAAAGCTACCAATAATGAGGTCACTGCGAACAAAAATTACCAAAGACAAATTATAGCACATACGTATACTTATATGGCATGGAAATTATCATTCTTGAATTATTCGTCGATAATCGAGTAATAAAGAATGTAACGAAATTATTGCATTTTTTATAAAACACTCACGTGCTAATGCCATAACGTAGACAGCGAAACGATAAAATTTGAATTTCGTTCTGTAGTCATTACTTCGTAAACCAAGGGCAGTCAAGAATGTGGCAACTGTGTCAGTAACTAAAGTAACAATACATAATGCAGCTGAGGTACGGATATATCCTGAAATGGAAATAAACAGACATATTAGAGCTATTTCAATCATCCAATCATTTCTTTCTTCCGTCATAATTGTTTACAAATATTCCCACAATTATCTATTCAGTAGGCCTGCGTTGATTCCATAATACTTGAGAGGTGAATTTACATTTTTCTAATGCATATAGCAGTTTATTTCATTTTCTTTGCCAGACTTATCAAGCTTAGAAAAATAAAACCATACGAACATGTTCGTGATAATTCGTAGGTGTTACAGATAAAACTTAACTCGATCGACGTTAATTAAAACATCATCTTTTGGCATGATAAATTGAACCAATTTAACCCCCGACGTTTCAGGTTAATTGATCATTAAGGATACAATTTTCAAGAGTTATTGATTAATACCTTCATCTCTGGCGGGATAACATTCTGGTTCACGTTCTTGAACGTTAAATGGAAGAGGTGTAGGAGCATTTTCTCCAATACAATGAGAAAACAATCCTTGGCGCCATCCTTCGGCTATTAACCAGTCACTGGATGTCAATGTCATAATCATCAGCACGATAACTATCAAACCGCACACTAATGCTATAACCTAAAATGTCAATACAAAAATGTCAAGTGTTTATTGCCATATCTTCAAATGATACCTATTGAATGTAAAATTAAAGAATTATCTACGTATATGAAAAAGTAGACGATTTTGAAAAGGGAAGAAAATTGTAAACCTAAAATACTCGTGAAAAAAATAGTTCTCAAGTCATAGAGATATTTTCTTTGTTGACACGAAATAGGTATGACTGCATTTCTTTACGTAAACAAAGATAAAAAAGGGAATACCAGATTCTATTCTCAGAAATCATTTATCAAAGAGTTAATCATACATTTTTTAAGTCGATAATGTCATACTTACATCCTAAATTATGCTCAATAAGCAACTCATTAAAAGACTTGTAAAATAAACATGTATGTAAACCGATAAGCCATGTAGGTATAACTAATTTCTTTCAATCAACACAGGATTTTCAATCGAACACGTTTATAATAAATTCTACTTAATTATATTCGGATAAATTTGAAATTTTACGAATTAAATGAAATCAAAAATGGAAATATTTAAAATATTTCGATCGTTAACAAGCGTCATCAACTACCTTCCTCAGCTAATATTACAAAAACTAGCACCAAAATAGCTGGCACATATGTTCGAGAAAGCATCGACAATGCAAAATATTTTCTTTATATTTTGTTAATAATTAAATAATCAACTAACCTGGGCGATGGCGCCATTACCATTTGTCGACATTTTATTGTAATTGTAACAAATACGAACAAAGAATATATCGAACGAATAACTATTAAATCCTACAATTGTCCATATTAGGATAAATTTTTTGTAAATTGCAAATTGTTAATTGATTATAAAATACAGCAAAACCGATCAAATATTTTCGCGTAATAAGTAAATGCTACAAAAGGTTATAGGTGAAGCGAATAACCTAAATTGAAGTTTAAAATAGGAAAAGCACATTCTTAAGGAGGCGGGGGTACAAATAATCGATGATAGTCTTGCGCGCTAAGTACCGCAAGAAATTGTTTACTCTGGATTTTGCTGTAGAAAAGTTGAAAAACTACCCCTAAACAACGAAACGATAAATTAGTCGTCACCCAAATTTCTACATGCAGTACGGTTACAATGTATCGTATTTGGCAACCAATGTAAACGGCATATTGGGTAGCCAGTTTTTCCAGTTTCACCAAACTGTCGAAAATTACATTTCAATTTGTAAAAACTTGAATGTTCTGAAAATTCATTATTATAGGGTGTTGATAGGTAAACATTAATTTTTTTCGGTAATTTGTAGTATTTTTTTGCTGTTTTGAGTCGAAATATATTATTCTTATATTTATAAGTTTTTTTTCGTGTTTTGGTCTTCATTTGTGTCGTGAGAATTACTATTAAGGAAGTTTCTTTCGCGTTAGTAGGGTTTCTTTTTTTCTATCGATAATAAGGTGATAAAATGGAATTATTTTTCAATTGTTTCGGTGGCGATGGCGGCTTAGTTTTTTTCAGTACATTGATCGAGTTTGTTAGAGTGTTGATAACTTGAGTGATGAACATGTATAAGTATAACTTATATAGTGATTAAAACTCGTGCATAAAATATCGGTAGAAAATTAATTATAATTAAATTAAACAAATTCGTGTTGCATGTTTGAAAAAGGTTAGCATTCTCTGTCGCCTAATGAACTTAGAACTAAATTAATTTCGAACAAATATTAATTAAAAAAAGAGATTAACTGATTAGTACATATATGAATCATACTTGATTTCTTACTTTTAGAGGTCGTGTCACCACCACAATTTTGGTGGATGTTGTCATCATTTTGGAAAAATTGAGCTGAAAATATTAAAACAAAATATGAAGTAGTTTGCAAAATGTAAGTATTCTGCAATAACGTACGTTAGTGATAAAAAAATAATCTAACACGATGTGTGAATGAATAATAAATATTCTTATTATAAACACTGATAAATTTGTCGAAGCTTGTTTGGATATTATGAAAAAACACCATTTCACGAGTGAGAATCAGTCGAGATAAAAATACTCTTACCTGATCATACGTATCCGGCGAAATTCCAACTAATTTAGCTCATTTTTAAAGAATACTTGCAGACCATTTTGTTGAAAATTCTGTATATAATTATCAAGTACACTTTTCTGCGACGTAAAAACTGAGTAATTAGTGTATCGAAGGGTTACGCTATAATGGAAATGAACAATTGATAAACAATGTCGTGATCGCGATTTGTTGATAATCGCAAATCAGGTTTTTTACTTGAAATTAATTACCACAGATGGCGTTGTCTCGTTTTCGTACCTGTTTCTCTTATCATCTGAAACAGGTACATGCAGGCTGGTTATCAATTTCAATTCGATCTCAATCCGAATGTAAATTAATTTTCGAGTAAAAAAAAAGTTCAAAAAAGCTTCAAAAGTTTCCATAGACGCAAACTGTGACATCGGACAATTTGGAAAATGAAAAAGGAAATAGGAGTGTTCCGCGCATACACTTTTGTGCCATAAAATGTAAACGTGCTATTGGGTAACTCGTTTTTATCTTCAGTCATTTGATTACTGATTAGTAAAATATCCACTGTAACACAAATTTATCTATATTTTTGACAATTTCATTATTATTTAATTCAAATACTAGTTTAAATGTAATGTTTTACAGAATTCCGATCAATTTGAAATGTTATAAATGAATCTATTCTTTCTACCTGCGCTAAACTGTGATGAAACCAGTAATCGTTTGGGCTTTATTTATAATATTTATTGTCACCCGTTATGTCGAAAGTTATGGTATTTTACACAAAATTTTAAAAGTTAGCGAAGATGCTACCGTCGAAGAGATGCGAATCGAATTTAAAAAGTTATTGAGGCAATGGTGAGTTAAAAAATTAGGTTACATGGTGACCTACTCTCTAAACTATTTACCGTCTATTGTAAACCCAGAAAATCACTCTTTTTTCTTGTTTAAAAGGTATAAAGCCAGCAAATCATCGAGTTCAGAATCAGAAATATTGCATCTAAAAATAGTTCAAGCTTATAAAGTAAGTTTCACCCGAAAATAATCGTTTTGTACTCTGTGTTTCGGTAATACGTACGACCAGTGTTTGAATATTTGTGTTTCTATTCAGGAACTGAAAACTGAAATGGATATAGATTTTCATAAGAAAAATTTACTCTCATCTGATTATTATAAAGCAACTATGCAAGCTTTGGATATCGACGTTCTTCACAGTATTTCTGTGCCTTTGAGGTACCTATACCTTTCAATCTATCATTATTTGAGTCTTGTCTCGCAATTTCCTATAATCTAATACTTACACGATATTTTACAGATTATACAATACGGAACTGCTGAAAAATAGTAACAAAAGTCTTCATTTGGTTTTATTTTATACTGTCAATTCCTCCAATACCCATGTAATTCACGAATGGTTCAATCTGTTGGAAATTCTAACACCATTAGGTAAATATGTGACTTATCGAGTAGTAAAAGTCTTATTTTACTATAATTATGTTATTTTACGACAGGTGTTGTAATGGTGACCATAAACATGGATGAAGAAAGTTTCGAAGATACTAGAAATATCATGGGAGAATATCCTGCTTCTTTCCCTTATCTTTTATTGCTAATTGATGGCATGGCTATTCCTTATGATAGTGAATTCTACGATTTCTTAATAATGGGTAAATCACGTACTAACGTATTTGCTGCAGCAATGGCTGAATGTTTCATCTAATTCGTTTCAAAATTACAGATTTTATTCGCAAAAATTTACCTTCGGATTTGCTGCAAATAATTTCGGATAAATCGGTGAAGAAATTTCTCAGTTCTTGGCATACCGATAACAAAGTTAGAGCGTTATTATTCCAACAATCATTACCAGTCAGATTACAATATCTGCTTATTGCTTTCCTTCACCGTAATAGTGTTTTATTTGGGTATGTATCGTGGAATTGATTCCTTAATGAGAAAAACGTTTTAATAATCGAATTAATTCGCAGATTCACCGATATGTCCAATGAAAACACGCTGGAAATACGACAGAAAATGAACGTGTCTCGCATTTTCGACACATTGATGTTATTCAAAGAGAACCAAGAAATTCCTTGCGTTAAACTCAGCTTACCTATCATACCTGCAAAAGTTCTAAACGATACTCTATCTAAAAATAGTTTTTTAACATTACCACGAATCACTTCACAAGTAAGAAGTTGGTGTTTACGATAAAATTGAAAATGAAATTAACCCGTGGTAATTTTCATTTTACAGGAAATGTTCGATACAATCTGCCCTGTAAATTCGCAATATTCCAATGTTCAAGCTTCGCTGTGTATTATTCTAGTCATTGAAAATTCCTTACATGGTCGAGAATTTGACCCGAAAACGGTGTTTCGACGATTTATCGAAGAATATTCTCATTATTTTAACGAAGTTTCATTCATGTACGTTTATAATGATTATCAACCAGGATTTGTTTTACCAATAGAAGGTCAGTTCTATTCGATTATTTTTAATTACGAAAATGTGTAACTTTTTTTCTCAAAAAAATCAATAAATTTACAGATAGTTTCGCCAGAAGTTTGGGCAACGCACCTCATGTCATTGCATTGAAGAGAGTTGATAAAGATCATGTCAAATACATGCTTCTGATGAGCGGTCATAGTGATTGGGAAGATTATGAAAATACGAAGGTATTAATAATAAAAAGCAATTGAAAATTTTTCAATAATTGTACTAACATTGTTTCACTGTGTATTACTTCAGGAACGTTTGAAAATTTCCATCGAAGAAGTTATCGAAGGAAAGCAGGCATTGTTGTTGGATACATTCAAATTGAACGAATTTATTAACGAAAAACCACCCGGATTAGTTTATAGGATTATTCACAGACTGCAAATGTACATAAATAAACTCACGCTGGAGAATTTCCTTCCTTATGTGATATTCATCGCAACGGTTATTTATTTTTTGGCATATTTCTCCACTCATTGGAGGAAATTCCGATGGACAGAAATGCATTTGAAGTGGTAAAATATTTTTTAATCATATTGTTGATCTCAGTTTATTTTCGAGAATTTTAATCGAATCTTTTTCTAGGTTTGACGTATTATTACTGAGTATGAATAACATTATGGGACCATCCGAAGAACAAAAATACAAGAAGACTCCCGAATTGAAAAAACGTGTTCCAAATTGTCACAAAAAAGACGCGTTATCACCAGAAGTGTTTTTGAAAAATGGTAAATGTATAACAACCAGTCGTGAGCTTCGTTTACATGAGCTAAAGGCGGAAACCTACAATGGTATGGTACGATTACTCAAGCCAGGCTGTCGGACGATAATACTGATGTTTGATCGTGTTCGAGCCGACTTATTGGTGTCACAGTTTTATAAAGCTGTGTGGCCATATCGCAAGTATGTATAATTTCAATTTTCCATACCTGCAAATTTATTAAAAAATTTTAAAAAACGTCTGTAAATGTTTAGAAATAAAAATTTATTGTTCGGCTACGCAAACATGGAAAAGAAAGCTTCGCTGGAATGGTATTCGGAATTAGTAAGAGCCTGTCTTCCAGAGCAGCAAGAAATCGAAATAAATCCGTATTTTTGTGCCGGAACTGTATTAGCATTATCCGGAATGAGAAAGTATTTTTGTCTGTATCATATTAAACACCCAGGCATTTTACCTAGTAAAGTAAGTTTCCAGGTTAAATTATTTCTTCATCTTGAAAAAATATCCCACGTTGAATTTCAATTCTTATGCAGGAAAAACCGGAAAATTTTGCGATCTCTACAAAATTTACTACGTACACGGACGAGGAGTTATTAAAAGGTCTTCGAGAATGGCTGGATAAATTATTCGATGGATCAGGTTCCGTTATACGTTACCGAGTAAACCATTGGCCGGAATTCAAGATTCTATAATCTCGATAAACAAATCCTTTTTGCAGTTTTATCGCGTAAGAGATTTATTTTTAATTTTTTATTTAGCACAACGTTTTTATTTTATTGTAAGCTACTCCAACGATATTTTATTTCTTCAAATGTTCAGTGTTCTGTACCTCCCTTATTTTTAAACTTTTGTTCATCGTGTAAATTTTTTTCGCAGCGGCACGATATTTAAATTATTTGTGAGCTATTTCATTTTTATAATCATTTGCTAATGTGTAAATCGTCAATTTTAAGACATCGTTGTATTTTTGTTGTTATAGTATTTTTACTTTTTTTTCCCCCTCGGCATTACGAGTAGATTCTTGTCGCATGATTTTTTTTGTAATTTAAACGAAATTCGACCTTTCATTACTATCATTAAGTAATAAGCTTGTGTAATTTATTTAACCTTAAGATCATCTAGTTGACCATGACGAACAAACCTAGTCCAAATTGCTGTTTAGATATACTATTTCTCGCTTTATTTAATTATAACCGCCAGATTATCGTAATTGTATTTATTTTTAACGTAAAAACTCGTCTAAATTAGTTTTAATATTTTCTTTTCACTGATTAATGTCATTACATTTGCAGAAAGAAGTCACTTTAATTTTCGTTACCGAATGGAAATATTATTAATTCTAGTCAGTGCGTTATTATGTTTAATAGTTTTAAATCTACGTCATTTAAAAAAAAAAAATTACGTGTACATTATAATTAAAGCATCTCAAATTCAATTCGTAAATTTATTACAATGCTTGTTGCAATTTTTTATCTTCAATGTGAGAAGATTTTGTTCTTCGAGTACTCGAAGATACTTGTCATGTACAAATATTTCCTGCGATAGCGTAATACCACTTGAAAAAAATTTACGAATTTCAATGCAATCGTGACGCGTGAAAAATATGATTTTTCGGTGTTTACTTTTTCGAAATATTTGCACAACTTGGTGTAAATTGTAGCTCGCAGACGACTAGGTCGAAAAGCAATAAAAACACAGATTTAACTATATCAACTGATGCGGGTTTATTGATTTATCGCATTACAAAAGCGTGGTAACATGATTTCACGTTGTAAATTATTGTCAAACTTATTACAACCCATTGCATCACAATTAAACTTCGATTCAAAATGAGCAATCATTCAGCATTAAAGATATCCTATACTAAATATATAAAATAAACCTATTTGATAGATTGCTATAAAAAACAAAAAAATTAATCACTTTTCTTAGTTTTCTTAACCGAGGCACTTTTAACCGGTTTACTCAATTTACAATACACGAGTAAACCCAACTGGAATGCATTTAAAACAAAAGCTGTTACGTTTTGCACCTGGAAAAAAAAATTAAAGTCAGGTTATTTCGAACTATTTTCTTCGGATTTCGTAATTATTACCTGTACAAATAAATCTCCAATCGCAACGCCGTACAAAAACCACAAAAAAGTAACAACCGTTCCTGATAAAATTAATGGCACAGGAAGACCAGAAGCGTTTTTGGTTTTGATTATTTCACTCTGCAACAAGTAATAAATTCACGAATATGTAACTCTGATAAAAGCTGAAATGTTATATAACTATGGAAAAAAACTCACAACAGAGATAAGTGGAGATGCGATAAGAGCAAGCAAAATCAACGTCGCGATTAAACCGAATCTGAATTGAACAACATCTTTGCTTTCTCTTTGAGCGTAACCAATTAATACAGCAATAAATATGGCAGCTTTGCTTAATTTTATGTAGAACTTTACCTAAAAATAGAAATTATTATGTAATACGATGAAATTAAAAACCAAGTTTCGTAAATCTGCAGAGTTTGAACATTACCTTATTTTTAGTATAAAAAAAGTATAATATTAAATAGAAGACACCAAGTGCTAAGGCAAACGCATTCACATACAGCATAATATTGTCTTGCATAAGTATGGCATTTTGAACGAATACAATAGATCTGCAAATAAATCGAATAAACAAAAAATTTCGTGACAGAATTTGTTCTACTTTCGATCTAAAGAGTACTTACAGAACTAAACCTCCAATAAATGGCATAACATCGACATTTTCAGTGGATCCGAGCTTTATGAAATCCAAACATAGAAAACTGGAAAAATAAAAATCGAAATTGAGATCATTCTTCGATGAAATATTGCAAAAAAAGACAATACTTACGCAGGAGAAAAAAACTGTAATATGGTACATACTCCCGCCAAAGTACCTATCAAATCTTTGTATTCATGCAACGACATGGTAACGGAATGTGAAAATGAACTGAAAAAATAAAGAACCAAGTCAAAAGAAAATTTTTTATTACAATAGGTAATTTAATTTGGCGCGGTAATTAAAGAGTAAACGTTTCACGAATCATGATGTACTTTAAAGAGTTAATTACCATGTGATAATGCAACGTTAAAAAGTACTTTTTTTATTGAAATATAATTTGAAACAAATTAAATTGTTCCTTGTTAAATTATTTTTAATATAAAGCAGGTATTTTTATGCGATACAAATTATTGATTAGATAAAACACTAAGGTACTGAGATTACGTAACATGCACAAATGTAAGTTGATAACCTTCAACTGATTTTGTATAATTTATGAAGATGGAATAGATTATTTTTATAAGGAAATCTTCATTAATGATTAACTTACTTGTGACAGAGTGAGAAGTAATTTTAACGTACGAATGAAAAGATGAACTGGAAAAAGCAGATGAATGAACTAGAACTGAACGATTTAAGGTACTTCGAAAAATTCAATCGGTTTCAGAGACATGAAAGTTTCACGTGATTACTTCAAATAGTAACTGGCACCAATATAAAATTCATCGTGGTATGTAAAGTGAAGTACTTTACATAATCATCGCCGGAAAATGCAATGTAACGACCCCGGGTGAAGGCCTATGGATACCTATGGATTAGAAATTAAAATTTTGAGCTGTTTGAGCATTGATTGCAGATGATTGAGCACGTGATTACTGATAAAAATCAGCAGCATGATAACAGCAGGCAAAAAATTCAAGGTTACTGTGTGACAAAATAAAAATTTTGGAAAAGGAACCGGAAATTTTTTATAAAATATTTTTAATCTTAAATAAAACTCGTTAGTATTTTATTAGAATCGTAAGATTATGTTTTTATTAAAAAATTAAAATTAGTTTCAATTTTATGATTTAACTCGGAAAAAATTTGAATTCAAATTTGATAATTCGAACTATTATCATTTCGAACTTTATTCGCTCATTTTTTCAATCCTAAAATTCGGTGCTATCTAGCATTGACATTGTGAAATGCCAACAAATTTTATTTAAATGTCAAATTTTGAGTTATCAAAAATCCAAATTTTTCTCTTTTCTACAGTTTTCTGAATGTTTCTTATTAATCGTAAAAGATTCTCGCATTAATTATCAATAATTTAAATAATAGTTAAAATTATTCACTGTTGCAATGACATTCTCTGAGGATCAATTCGCCAAGAAATTGGACAAATGTTTATACGATAGTTTAATTAAATTCGGTATGTGTTTCACTACTCATTTCATCTATCAATTTATCACTTTATTTTAATTTTTACTACCGCCTGTTCTTAGTTTTTTCATTTTTTCAAACGACTTGTGTTTACTTTCAGGTGGAAGTGTCGTAGTTGGAGGAATCGCTTCGTTACTGTTCCTGAAACGTGAGTTGAAAATGTCATCATTCTTTTCTACTCAAAACTAAGTAGTAAATATTGAATCGAAAACTCTAATTTAATAATTTCCTGCAGGTAGAAAATGGCCGATAATCGCCGGCGCTGGTTTCGGAGTTGGTTATGCGTATTCTAATTGTGAACATGAATTGAACAAGTCATTCGTTTCCGTCAAGTCACTTCAGTAAAACTACTCCTCCCATGGAGATTTTTGTGTAAAACATTCTGTAAAATTTAGCACGACGTTTTTGAAACTAATTAAATCAAATTATACTTCCTATTACTCTGGTTAAACCATATTGTAAATCATTGTTGTAGTTTCAATGATGTGATATCGGTATTTCATGCTGAAGTGTGTTTTAAATTTATATGTAGTAGATCTAAAATGAAACTTGTGTACATTATCAAACTTTCACGATGTAAGTCTATGTAGATGGAAATTTTTATTCGCTTATCTGTTTTGTTATGATACCTAATGATTATCTATTGTATTTATTGTTTTGTTTTATATGTGTATAATGGATAATGGTACGATATTATAAAATTACAGCTGCATTGGCATTATTTATTGAATGTAGTTTTTGATCTTTCAATAAGAAATTTTGAAATGATGGGTTATGCATTAACTGATGATTTGTGAAATATTTACATTGAAGTATGATGAATTCCAATAAAATGTTTTCGAGCATGGTTTTGGAATATGTCCTGTTATTTGATCTGGAGTTTCATTTTGAAAGTTAATTAAGTATTCACTTATTTCAAGTAAGTAGGTGTCATTTTCATGCGTCAAAAAATTCTATCCTGGGTATAAGTTGTTTCTAGTTGGGAAAAAAATAATATTCCACTTTAAGTTGATGCATTTTTAAAGCAGCAAGATGCACATCGATTTTTATTTCAAGCTAATAACGAGGTCAAACATGTGCAAATATATCTATATATCTCGTATAAGAGTTTATTTCTGCAGTAACCCTGTTCTGATTTTCCAAGTATTCGATAAGATATTCACCACCTTAGGATTTTTAAATATTAAATCGTTTTGCTATATTTTCAATTCCAAATAGGTACCGGATCACATTAATTGAATAGGTAGGTACCATAACAACAAAATCGAGAATTTTCAATTTCACTAATATCAAAATTTTTGCAAGTTTCAAAAATTTCTGAAATTTAATTTTGCTTTTACTTTAATAGTCATTAAATTGAGCATTATTTTACAATGTAATATAAATAAAAAAATAAACCTACAATCGAACGGGTTTGGGTTTTCATCTAATAAAAAAAGAAACGACCTGCAACTGCAAGAATGTAATAATTGGCAGTTACTTAGGCAAACCAAGTATGCAATTTATACAACAGAAATATATATTATTTACGGCAAACCAAGTATGCAACTTATATAACAAAGATATATGTTATTTACGGCAAACAAAATAGGCAACTTTATTAACATTTTTAAAATGCTGTGTTCGGGTCAAATATCCTGGAACCAGTTTTTTGCAAAATAATGCAATTTTATTTAAATATAAATCCACCTTCGTTGAATTCATAAACGGGGAGGGAAATGATTAAATGCTTAAAAAGATAACAGCATCTTGATTTTGGTGCGCGTCCCAAAGTCTGAGATGTCGTTCTCATCGAATTGGGTACTTTTTTACTTTAGGTACATCCTTACGTAGCCTTGAGCTAGATTTTATTCCTACTTTTATAGCGAACTTGACTCAAGACAAACCCACTTATTACCTACCTATATTTTCGGGTAACTTTTTTCGTACTTCTGGGTTAATTTCTTCGGCGATTTTTTTTTCGAAAATGTTAATAAAAAAAGAGGCTAAGTATATTTGTTTAATTGTATTGGTAATTTATTGATGGAAAAACTAGGTACAAATTTTTTATCACGTCTTAACGATGTTCAGAATTTCAGATTTTTTATCCTTAATTGAAAATGTTTAACGTATTTTTTTCTAATAATAATTTATTTTATTATCGTTGCACGGTTGCAAGCTCAGAAATATCAATATTTTCTCAGATATAAAGCACCTACGAGGCCGAATCCCAAGTCTACATATTTCATAAATAAAATTACTCGCAATTGAATTCGATGATACGATAGGAAAAAAAAAATAGAATTTTTATTTCCCATCCAGAGACGTTATTCGTACCAGATTTAATGGCTGATAATACGACCACGTTGAGTGCAGGCATGATTTCGTTATTACCTGAGTAATAGATTCACCTGTGTAAGTAGCTCGCAATAGGATGACGGTATGTACGAGTATTATCACATACATAATAGATTAAAGGAGATGCGATACTCGGTGATGTTATGGTAGACACGTATACACGCATAACATAGTAATTTTGAAGGGCGGCAACTGGGCGAAGGGAGGAAAACACTAGCTACTGCATTTTGGGGCGAGTACGAACGAGGTATAACATTACACACCAGGAATATCGATCTTACGCCAAAAGTAAGCTACGTCCGTTCAGATTCGATTCAGCACTCGGCAGCCAGTGTAGGGTTATATCGTTTATACCTTTAGTCCTATCATATTTCTCCTATTATCTAATTCTAGTTTACAATTACCGTCCCTTAAAACAATTTCACCGTATAATTGATTATATTATACTTCTGTCTATATGTGTTTACGCGTTAATCGTTTTATTCTGTGATGATAACCATAATTTAAAAGATGAGAGGTTCGCGTCCTCCTAGTTTTCGTCGTGTGCTTTTTCGTTATTTTTTTTACCCCAAGTGTTAACCCTTTATCTGTACTGTCGATTTTCGATCGGATGAATTACTTACAAGTATATTTCATCATTTGAAAATAATGGACAGAGAGGTACGTAATATTGTTCTACTTAAAATATGGATGTGTGCTAGCTTCTTCTTATGTAAACCCATTCGTATTCTGGTTTACTATCTTATTCGACTGATATACGTCGATTTAGTATTTGCGAACTTGATTATACCTTTGAAAATGTATTTGATACGAATTTAAATTATAAATTTATCAATATTGTCTGAAATTTTCCTACATTTAAGGTTTAAACTGGCTCTAACTTTCTTTCAGCCTTTACTCGGATTACATTATAATCATATACTGAATTGATCGAAAAAATAGATTAAGTGTTATTTGGTCCAAAAATTTACAAATCTGGTTTATAAAACCTCCCCAACATCCAGTTCTCCCTTCGAATAAAGTAAACAAGCGTGAAATATGACACCATGAATTTCGTGTTACACTGACCCATAAATGCGAACTGTGATACTGTTTAAATCGATAACTTTGCGATAGCAGATTTCGTATTGGTAAAAAGTTTCCAACGAGGTTTACTTTTCACGTTTGGCACAACTTTTATTTTGCTTACTTTTCGAATACTTATTTTAAATTAAAATTTACCTATTGGATATATTTTTTATTAATTTGATTATTTCAGATGTTTTTATTTCCGAACGTAATTTTTTTGGCTGAATAAAAATGGTGTTCGTATAAAATTGTGTGGGTCTGATTGAGATGAGTGAATACCTAGAGTTTTTTGGCTGGAATTTTTTTCACATTGTGTTGTTCTCAAAGGAGTTTTTTTTTTTAAATTTTCACCTCTGATATTAAGAATTTTTGTCGATACGAAAATTTCTAGATATACACATGCCCTTAAAAATAGGCACATCTATCGAGTTATGATAAAAGTCTATTAAAGAAATGGGTTTTTCCAATTTTTCTTTAATTCTAGAATTAGGTATGAAATTCTTCTTGAATTTTTAAGGTTTATTGAAATATACCGATACGAAGTGTCTAGTGACTGATGAATGGATATCCAGTCGCAAAATCGAGGCAGATACTCTTTCAAAAAAAGTTAAATCAAAACATATCTTTTATCATTGCAAATTTGGAATGGGTACTTGAACAGGTAGTAGGTATCTGAAAAACTGTGGAAAAGGATCTAATCAAGTTGTAGGTAAAGTCAGCTCCTCTTAAATTTTCTTTCTATGAAGCAGCTTCTCTTGGTGTAAAAAATTTCTTTCAACTTTTTGAGCCCTTCCCCACTCCTTCCTCAAGAAACATGACTCTTGCATAGCATTATTTTAAATAATTCTTAATTTCAGTAAAAATTAAGGAAATTTTTCGTTCTTTTGCACTAAGTTACATTTTGTAGTGATGTATTTGCAATTTTCTTTTCAACCCTGATCCCCTCCTTCATGCTTTTTTCATTTCTTCAAGTTTTCAACCATAAAAATGCCATAAAATTGCATCGCAAGCACTTCGGAAAATTTACTAAGAAATTCACATTTTTATGTAGAATTTGTCTGTTGATAGATATATTTAATTTTATCGATTTTTTTATCTAAGGCCAGAAAATCGAGAAAAGACATACAGAAAATCGTTATTTTGACTTTTTTTCTCATAAAAATTCCAAAGTTGCTAGGTACCACAAAATGACGTCTCTGATGAAAAATTTCTTGATAATTAATATTTCGAAAGAGAAAACTTACCATGTAGAGCTTTGATTACAAATTCACTCAAGTCTTTCGTTTCGTAAAATAATTGTCATCAGTCCAAATTTGAAATTCTTCTTTAAAAAATTCTCAAATGAAAATGCCTACACAAAAAATATCGATGCTGATTAGAAATGTTTCCTTCATTTTTACTGCAATCATTTTTTTCGCCGAAAATTTATGCATTAAGAGCCATAAATCGAGAAAGGAGAGAGGTGGGGGTAGGGGTAAATACTCCATTGAAAATTTTTCACATCAAGAGACACCATTTGAAGAAATTATATAAAATTACCTAGTAACTCGATGGTTAGACCCTTAGTTACCATAATTTTTGCCTATTTCAACAGTGATGGAGCTACGAATGAAAATTTCCACAAAAAAATTCTAAAAAAGCGAATCTTGGAAATGAATACTATTTGAAAAACTGAACAAATTTTGTTCCCGTGACTTTTTGTCTAGCATCAAAATTAAAGAGGCTAAAAATCATAAGTATCTAGACCTCGAATTTGTTTCGCAAGTTTTGTCGCTCGAACGAATTCTAACGAATATTTTTCGATACCTTGAGTTTTATTTTGGGGAAAAAATGTCGTCAAAATTCCTTTCAGAGCCTGTACCTCTTCATTGTCAAGTATATCTATCGAACAACTCGAGAAATAAAATTTGATAAGAACGATATTTTAATGAATTTTGTACGAGGAAGAATATCAGCAAAAAATACTTGAAACGAGGATGATAATTGTTCAACAATTAATAAAGCCTGAATAAGATTTCAAGATGCCCTCTTTTTTATATCCATTCTTATTAAATATGTTTCTTCTCGTGTAATTTTCATTTACTTTCATTATATCAACTGAACCGTTTATTCATTTTTAACCAAGAAACATTTTATACAATACGTGTAGGTAGATGTAGTCAAGTAGGTATACCTAGACTTTTTTTTTTTTTTTTGAAAAAACAACTCATTAAAGTCGTCGCCAATTTCAATTTCAAACTTACCTTTTCCATACATACGTAGGATTTTTCTTTAATAACAAGCGTAAGCTAAGTGGGTGGATATGGTGTGTAGGTCCATAAATTAAAAACAACATCCAATGATAATTTTAATGAAAGATTTATGAATCATTTTTTCTTTGCTGTTTTTATTCCTTAATAAATTTATAATTAAAAACGGTATATTAATTTTATAATAAAAAACTCTATTTTATTAGTAAATAGGTGGGTTATTTTCATTAGATATTATTATGGAAAATTTTTTGTGACATGTTTATCGTGATTCTGTGCAAATGAATGTGTAACACATCAGGCGAAAAATGGATTAATACACACATCAACAATCTGACATTGATATAAAAATCATTCTTCGATAATTTTCCTTAAAAAACTGAACCACAGATTTGAAATATGTATAAAATTATGAGAGATACTACTTTTTATGTAAACTTCACTATTTTATTAATAAAGTATATATGCAGGGTGTATCATAGTCGTCGTACCTCCTTTAATTCAGTGAGTAGGTAGCTCATACTGAGTACAAGAATATACGAGTATGTTTGCCTACCTTTTGAACTGCAGAGACAAAAATATGCTATTTCAAAAATCCATTATTTGTAATTTTCCAAGTTTGTTACATTTACAGGGTGTTCCGGTAGGAGTACACTGCCTTCAAATCAGAATTGCAACTACTCAAACCACATAAGCTTATACATCATGTTTGCCAATTCCATGACTTGAAGGAGCAAAGTTATACTCTAATAATGATGATTTTTTCAGAACTCTAAAACTTTGCTGATGATGTAGATAGATATGCAATTTTTTTGAAACTTTTATGTAGAACTTTTTGAGCCCTACAAAATGAGTTATACAGTAAAACTTCGATAATACGCGATTCAAGGGACCGAACCATCTTCGCGTATTATGCGGGTTCGCGTATTATCCAAAAATGAAAAAAAAGTAAAGGGGGAAAAGTTGACACATAATTTAATACATAATCCAAGTACAAAAAAAGTAATTTGAGTAAAATTACTCGAAATATGCATTTTAACGACAG
>FIZU01007881.1:0-34924 GCA_900064475.1 Pseudococcus longispinus
TTTCCAAATACTATCATGCGACCTATTCGCCATCTCAAGCTCAAAATTCTCAAAAAAGAAAATGATTGCGATTTTTGAATTTCCAACGAAATTTCAACCCATTTTAATAAGTCGCATGATCGCATTTGGAAAATACCCAAAAAAAGTCCCAAATTAGAGCTCCAAATTCTCAGAAAATGTTCAAAAAAAAATTGGTCGTGAATTTTGTGAAATTTTGACCCATTTTAATAGGTCGCATGATAGTATTTGGAAAATATTCAAAAAAATTGCTCAAATAGGGGCTCAAAATTGGTCTTCCACCAAATTAAAAAATTCTGAAAAAAATATGTTGTACATATTACTACATAATATACATTAAAATCTTGTTGGCAGGTCTGAAACAACGTAAGTTCGAAAATCCCAGCCAAGGGCCGGGCGGCTCTTTCAAACATTAATTTGCTCATTAAACGATTCTCATGTATCTATATTTTTCCCCAACAGAAATATGTACAAACGATACGCTTTCTTGAGATGTGAGGAAGAAAAAGAACAATTTTTATATCATTTGCTTTCTCTGAACGCTGTTGATTATTATTGCTTTACAAATACATACGTTAATTGTCGTAAGTATGCGATTTTAATTAATCGAAAACTGATTTCTATTTCTTAAATTATGATTTACCGTCCAATCAGGTATTCCGTATCGTGTACTCATACATTCATCAACGAAAATCGCAGCTTCAATGATCAACCATTGCTGGATTGTGCTTTCGGGAAATAATGGCGAAACTGAGAAAGTTTATATTCCAAAGGGGAAGCTTGAATTCGTGTTTCAAGTAATTTTTGGACATGTTTCTAAATAATTTAAAAATACCCTATTTCTTTTCATTTAATTTGTATCTTATGTCCTTTCAGCACAAAAATCTAGGTTTACTTACAATGCTTAGAATTGGCCAAGAAAATAGAAGCTTGAGTCTTAAATGGCTAGTCGACTGGGTTATCGTTCGAAACGAAATTACTGGTCATATTTACAGGTATAAATAGAGAAACAGATTATTCATGTTCTCGGTGTATTTTTTCAAATCATGTTCTTATATTCAACCGGAAATTTCGTTTAGTTTTCCATGCGGGCGCTGGTTAGGTCGCGGTGTAGACGATGACTCATCAGAACGATTATTAATCGGTAAACGACTACCAGAGGGTCACGAAAGAGGAAGAAGTTTGGCAGCTACACGTATTAGAAGTCCTAGTGTACCCCCTGCGAAGCCAACAGTATCAGATAGTGAATTACAGCAACATCTAGGTATAAAATATCGATTTTCCTAATCAATTCTTTGGAGAATCTATTCTAATTGATTTATTTATTCGTAGGAGAATGTGTAAATAACATAATCAAGTATTATTACGGGAAACCGAAAGAAAATAGTTCTGTAGGAACTTTATTATGTGGCGAAAATGGTTTAGTATTTCATATGGAACAAGTATTATTTTTCGGATTCAGATCGTCCAGATTATTTGGACGTAATTTATATATTTGGGATTTTATCAGTAAGTAAAATTCATCTTAAAATTTGATGAAATATACCCGAATTTTGAAAATTAATGAATCATTTATCCTTTTTTAAAGTTAAAGAAGAAAAAGAACTTTCAAACGAAGGCAGCTACGACGACGAAGTCGATTATTTTTGTAAATTGATATCAGAAATTCAGAATTCTAACCATTCTTTGGGCAAAGAAGGTCGTTTTCAGGTTTTCATTTGCGTTACAGTCAGGTAATCTATTCGCATTTTTCCTATTTACATAAAATTACATTATATTAATTTCAAATGTTATTGCAGAGATCATACGATCAACAGCGCTTTAAGAATTCTATCATCGGCCAAAATTACCAGCGAAATGTACGAAGAGCATTCGTTTTTAAGAAAAAAATCTCTGTTTTATTTCCTAACGCATTTATTGGATTCGTTATACGATTTGGAAATCTTCTTAGAAAATTGCCTAACTTTAGGAATAGCTATCGAATGAGCACCCTTTGCGCTTAATTAGACACAAGTCATTTTCTACTTCTGAATCCTATAGAAACGAGTTTATATATCGAATTGTTTCAGGCAGCTACGCGTATTGTAAGTTTTGAACTGCACAAAGTTTCTAGAAACGTGGTCGTGTTTTTTTTTTTAGAATTATCGATTGTAAGTATTTTTCTAAGTCTGATGTTTTCCCCGGTATTTTCCTATAGGACTTTCTTTTATATGTAATTGTTTCGGTGCAGTACAATTTATGGTAAGTATAAATGAAGAGGATCTCCGTATTTTATTCATGCTTTAAAATGTAATTTCTTGAGGTAGATTTGAAGAGTATTTTATGTTTCCGTAACTTTCAGAAAAACTTTTCATTTGATACGAAACCAAAAAATGCGTTCGCGTGAGTTATTCTAATCTAAGTCAAATTACCCTGTTTTTTCATGACCTTTTTTTTGTGGATTTTTTTTCTTTTTTTGTGTTTGTACAATAATAAATATTTGATTTCATGTTTTATTGACTAATTAATCATCGATCTTGTTATATATTTGTCTTTTGATTTGTGATCGATTGATTATGCAGAGAGAACTTCCAATCAAAATAAAATTTATTATATCCTATAATAATCATTGATTAGAAATATGTGATATGATTTTCACTTTTATACCAATTATGTGAGTAATTTTCATTTCATTTCACCATTTTCGATTTGATATTCTCACAAGTTCAACGACAAAAAAAATACTGATGAAATTTTATGAAAGACAAATTTTCACCACACCACGAAATTACACCTACAAAGTGTTCAAATTATCCAACCGAGAATGAATTTTTTGCGGCCTTTTTCTATTATCAGTTTTTTGATTACAAAACAAAAAGCGTGCATTTTTTTTCACCCCATGCACTTTGTAACATGTCCGATAGAAAACCAGAATGTAAATACGGTGAAAAGTGTTTTAGACTGCAAGAAGATCATTTCAATACATTCTCTCATCCTCATTGTAAGACATTCTAACATTTCTTATCACTTTTCAAAAGCCGAACTGCCGAAAACCGCGTTCTAATGATATCGTATTTCAGTGAATTCGATTTTGAGTGAAACCAATTCCGATATTCGTATACCTTCTTCGTGCTCTTGTAAAATACCGAAGGAAAGTTTGCTACGTCAATTGAAAATTGTGAATTCTTTCAATACCCCGAACAATACCCCAAGTTCTTCCAGCCAAGCTGACCAAACTGCGAATAAACGTGATACCGGTTCAAAGAAAATGGATCCGGGAGCTTTAAAAAGAAATCTTCTCAACTATAGAGAATATGTACAGAAACGTTCGAAAGGGGATATCGTATCGAAGATAGAACACTCCGAACCGTACAGATTTTTCCTTTCGTCGATCGCTGATGAGAGTAAAACACATGATGATATGCTCTGTGTTTCATTTCCGGGTATGAATTATTCGAGAGTTGAAAATTGACCGATGAGTTATGCGATTATTGATTGATTTTCTGAATTGTTTGCAGAGCTTTTGAGTAATAAATTGGGAACGTTAGAATCATCTTTGCAGATCAATTTCATGGTAGAGATTACTTGGTTATATGCTCAGTACGCTGTGTTCAACGAGAAGTAAGCCATAATTTTGTGCCATCGGATTGAAGATTGTATGATAATTTTCAATTCATTTCACAGAACTACCCCGATCACTTTGTTGTATGGTTGTGAAGATGCTGCTTTGACAGATGCTGTGCAAAAAAAACTACTTCCTACTTTGAGTGCTACGCATCTCAAACCCAGTGCTTTTGGATCACATCATACGTAAGAATTGAATTAATTGGTAGCATGTTTCTCCTGAAGAAGCTTCATCAAATAATTCTTATCTCATTTTGCAGTAAAATGATGATATTATCGTACGCAGATAAAAGCATTCGAGTCATAGTCACAACTGGAAACTTGGTAGAATTCGATTGGGAAAATACCACTCAAGGGTAATGATATTTCAAACTTCGATGTGCATTATTCAAAATACTGTTTTTTAATCCTTGATATTTTAATAGCATTTGGATTAGCCCTCGATTACCTTTCATCGAACAAAGAACCAGCGACGAATATCAATTCGATTCCGAAACCAACTTCAAGAAAGATTTATTATCGTATCTGAGGGCTTATAATTTATCAGTTCTCGATCCTTGGATCGAAAAAGTGAAAAATGCTGATTGCAGGGAAATCAAGTACGAATCAAATTTCATATCTTTGACATTTTTACGTCACATTTTGTATAAATCAATGGAAATTTTTCAGAGTATTTTTCATCGCTAGTACTCCTGGAACTCATTCTAAAAAAACTCCTGTAAACTGGGGTTTGACCAGATTGGCCGAATTGTTGAAACAAAATGCCATAATTCCGACTGAAAATGCCAAAGATTGGCCTCTATATTATCAATGCTCATCTATCGGTTCGCTGGGTAAAGATCCTCATGCTTGGTTACTCGGTGAAGTGACCAGAGTGATGTCTTCGGCTAAAAAATGCCTTTCGTTTCAACCACCTGCTAAACTCGTTCGTATTGAAATTTTTATTCGTATATTCCAACGATATGGTTGATTTAATTGTGTTTTTATTTCTTAGATTTACCCTTCATTCGATGACGTGTTTTCGAGTTACGATGGACTAGCAGCTGGCGGTTGTTTACCTTATAATCAAACTACGCACGATAAACAAACATGGCTCACTCAGTATTTATGGTAAACTGAAAGACTTTACTGATAGTTGAATTTTATTTTGAAAAAATTATCGTTTTTTATTTTTTCCAAATAGCAAATGGAGATCGAATATTCGTAATAGAACGAAATCGATGCCTCACATTAAAACATATTGTCGTTCGTCTCCTTGCAAAAAATACCTATCGTGGTTTCTACTCACAAGTGCCAATATGTCGAAAGCAGCTTGGGGTATGGAAAATAAAGCAAAAACCGATCTGAGAATATTAAATTACGAAGCCGGCGTATTATTCATACCTTCGATCTTGGTAATGATTATTTCTAATCATCGAGAACGATCTTCAATCTAATTTTAAAATATAAATTAATCATCTGATTCTAGATTCAAAAAGATAGATTCCCATTAACCAATGAAAAACCTTCCGAAGAAGGGCCCCAATTTCCATTACCGTACGATATTCCACCGACACCTTATTCGAGTGGTGATTCGCCCTGGGTTATGGATTTCCTTCAGAATGCTTAAAGCTACATACTTTTATAATTTTTTCATTTTAATGTTATCAGTAAAATAAAACTATCTTCGATGATTTTCTTACACTTACGTACATGTCTCGTAACACAAATGGAGAAAAGCAAAACGTATTGTGCTATGCACCGGAAACGAACAACGCATGCGAATAATACAACCGAGCGAATATCGATTTTCAATACACTAAACATTTAATACATTCGAGTATTGAAACATAAAAAAAAAGTGCCAAGTGTTTTTTTCTTCTATTTTGTATTTAATAGCGAATTGTAAAAACATTAAATTTCGAAAATATTTTCACCAGTGAAGGTCGCGTTCGATAGATTGCCAAGTTGAAGGTCGGCCACGAAAAAGATCGATTGTGATGCATTTGAAAAAGCTGGCTTTCGAAAATCACTTTCTCATTCGCGAGTTATTCGGCGGCTGAGATGATAAAATTCCTCAAACGATGATTTCGTGATAACGTGTAAAAATATGGGTAATTTTAGCGATGTGAGTGAAAAAAATGAAACTTCGGAATCAAATTTTTGTGTTATAGCAATATATATCACGGTTCCTTTACTATTTTGTTACTGGATTTTAGAAGTACATTATTTTCTACGTTTTTTACTATGCGCTTTTATCGCGAAATTTTTCAAACGACATTTGTTTATTTTAGATGAAACTAAGTATTCGGGTGAGTTATCGATTTTTATTATTTTTGGTACGAATTTAGTTTGAATAGCTGGAAAAGTAACCGAGTAGCCTCGATCGAGTACCCTTAATTCGCGAATTATAATTTCAAGGTAATTATTGATTGCAGGGATATGCTTGACCACCGACGTAGATACGTTACTTTTTCATATGAACAATACGAGATATCTACGAGAAGTGGATTTTGCCAGAGCAGATTTCTACGTAAGAACTAGATTATGGAATGAAATCAAAAAGAAAGGAGGTTCGGTGGCTCAAATATGTACCAATATTCGATATCGTAGATTCATAAGACCTTTTACCTTTTACACTATCACCACCAAGGTACACTATCCTGCATTTTAACTCATCGGCTTTATTTTGGGAAACAATTACTGATAAGATTTTCTGATTTTATTCTAGGTGATACATTGGGATCACAATACCATCTTCATGGAACATCGTTTCATCACGAATAGTAATGGTTTTGTGAACGCCATCGTGATGAGTCGTCAACGTCTAATTAATTGCAGCGCAGAAGACGTTATGAACGAATTATTATACATACAAAATAAAAACAGCGAAATCAGCTTAACCAAACCAGATCTTCCATTGGAATACGTACGTTGGGTCGAATGTAACGACATTTCGAGTGCTAATTTGAGAAGTATCAGTGATAAATAAGTTGGAATTTGGTAAAAAGCTTAGATACCTAATTGAAAAAATAGGTACACGATATGATTTTTGCTATTGCACTGATCACTGATCAGTTTGAAAGAAGGATCTCCATGTTTCGTGCTGACGTTGCAACACATGTAGAAGTCGATCGTTTTATACTTCAATGTTACCACCACTATATTTCTTACCATTTTTAAAATTATAATTTTTTGTTGACGCATGTTAATAGGTAAATTAACAATATTTAACATCCATTTAACCTCTTTGCCCATTCACCAAGTTAAAAGGGGTTCACTTTAATTCTAATAATTTCTTTTATGAATTTGATGTGTATATTTAACTACTTAATTCGACTTCGTTTTATGTTTATAAGATCGAAACTCACGTTTGTGAGGTTTATTTTTCATTATTTCCGTCCGGCTATGGCATCCATTACGTATAGATGTATAAAATTCGTCGATTTGTTTTTAACCTTTGAATGGAAATGAATAAAGGACTTGAATTGATAGATGCGAGTGCTTACAGGTGGATCGAAAGGAGATTTATTTGAAATTGTCCATCAGAACTGTCGTATTTTTTGCGAAGGAAAAAAAGTTCTGCTAATAAAAGTTTTTTTTAAAATTGGAAAACTTGAAGTCAGGTATTTCAATTTTCAAAGAGTACCATATTTTTTTTTAAATTCTAATTGAAATGATTTTTTAAAACATTTTTTTATCTTTTTTTTTTTAATTGCCAGTCAAATATGGAGATGAAATTGCATTTTGAATCAATAAAGATTTTATGATTTTAAAATGTTCCTTTTGATGACTTGACTAATCACCAAAAAATCTCCGAACCTCACCCCTCGCAAACTCCCCCAAATGTGGACTCAGAGAGACTCCCTCATTGTTTTTCACCAATAACTTTTGAAATATGCATTTAAATAAAAAAATTATTATAACAAAAATTAAACTGCATAAAATTTGCAATAAAAAAGTTCATATTCATTTTTTTCGAAAAGTGAACGGGTGGCTCAAAAACACGCGTCAAAACATCTGGGGTGAAAAAATTAAGATTTCCCTTCATTTTCACGAATGAAATATAATATCGCTGTTGAACTGTAGAAAAAAATGAATTAAGCGGTTTTGTAGGAAATTTTACACGCTTGAACATTTATTCGAACTTTTTTTTGATTAGAGGTACAACTAAAAAGTTATTAGCATTTTGAAAAAATGGGGTTCACATCGTGTCCACTTATGAGTCACATCGGGGGGGGGGGGGTTTTTTGGAGTCTATGGTTGGTCATAATTCGCATACATGTGGTCTTCCCCGAAATTATAACCTACTCGCGAAAAAGGAACGACTTTAATTTTTTTTCAACCTGTATGTTTTGAAGCGTATTTTTGCCCCACCCGTGTACTTTTGGAAAAAAATGAATATAACCTTTTTTGTTGGAAATTTTATATACTTTAATTTTAGTAATAATCACTTTCTTGTTTAAACGCATATTTGAAGAGTTATAAGCGAAAAACAATGCAGGGGTCACTTTGGATTCACATTTGGTAGAGATGCTGAGGGGTGGGATTCCGTTACTTTTTGGTAGTTGATTCGGACACCGAAAGGAACATTTTAAAATCATAAAATCTTTATTGGCTAAAAATAAAATTTGCTCCATTTTTATGATCTAATTTTACAGGGCTATTTTCATTTTTTTTTGGACAACAGAAAAATCAGTTTTTTTTACTCAAGTACTTTTTTGAAATAGTATCATAAAATGTTTCATACTTTGAGGCTCCTATTTGCATTTTTTTTTTGAGAATATTTTAATATAGGTATACTTGGGGTGTCTGATAAGTTGGATAGTTCAACTATTTTTTTTAATTATTAAGGCGGAAATACACTTTCAAAATTTAAAAAAAAAAAGATTGAAACATATTCTTAATTATGGCAGTGAGTAGTACCTCCAAGATTGAACATGCGAATTGTGAACAAAATTTCTGTATGATGATTTTTGCCTTGCTTCGAAATTGAATGTGCTGCAATAGTCTGTACATAGATATTTTAATGTCGATAAAACATGTCTGTCTGTTTTTTTTTTTTTTAAGAATGCATGCTCCCATTTTAAGTAAATATTTATATTTTGGAAACAATCCTTCTCATGCATAATTACTCAAAAAAAAAAAAATGTAGAATAACTCTAGATGACCTATTTTGACTAAAAATATCTCTGTAGATGTTACGTAGCTCTCTTCATAAAAATTTCAACTTTTTTTTTTTCAGAAACCATCCTCTGGATTTTTTTTTTTGTAAATCAGACTCTTGAATATTTTTATTTGTACATTCGAAAAAAAAATATTCATTTATTTTCATATCTTGAGATCAGCTTTGATAATTTTTCATTTTGGGTAGGTACCTATTCAAATCTTTAGGCTTACCACTTATCTACATCTTTCTTCAAGAGTTTACAGAATATAGCCTGTATCAAGTACCTACTGAATTAATACAAAAAAATATTGGTTCGTTATGTAACATTTCCAGACCAAACAGGTGAAGGGGCGAGGGGGCTGCTGACCCCCTCTAATGATAAAATTGTATGTTTAGTTGTAAAAATGAAGAATTCATGAAGTCAAAAAATGTGTGCAAATAATGATTTTTTTAGGATATTTGGAAAATTTTGCATCCCTAGTCAGAAAAATTGCATTTTCAGCTCCAAACTTCTCTTCAAAAATTCCAACTTTGAATCTCTGATCATTTATAATTCGTAATAGAATTGGAAAAATTATTATAGAGATTCGAAATTTATTAAACTTTACATGAACGTGTTGCCTATCTCGAATATTGAAGGGACACTTTTCTTTTCAAAAAATGAATCAAATCCAATCCTTAACTCGATGAATAGGTGGTATTTTTAAAAATCGAACAAATTTTCATATTATGATTTTTTGCCTAACTTCAAAATTGAAGGGGCTATATAGAAAAATTATATTTTGGAATAAAAAAATTCAAGGAGAGGGGGGGATGAATAGTACTTTGAAAATTGAACAATTTTTGTTATGTTCATTTTTTGCCTGAAGTCAAAATTTAAGGCGCTGTAACAATCGAAATAAATTAGAAAATCAAATTTTTTTAGAAATTTCTCCTGTTTTAATGATACTTAGTCCCTCCAATTTTTATTTTAGGCAAAAATTAAATACAAAAAATTATTCATTTTTTGAAGTACCTGCTACTCCTTCTCACGATAAAATTTTTTTAGAATTTTTTCATTTCAATTTTTTTTATAACCCTCTCAATTTTTAAATTTACCAAAAATGAACATTGCAAAAATTGTTCATTTTTCAAAGTATTACTAATTTCCTTAGTTGAAAAATTGTAGGTTTTGATTCGATTTTTTTGAGAAGAAATTTTCCTCTTCAATATTTGAGATAGGCAACCTGTCCATCTGAAGTTTTTGAACACCCTGTAGAAATGTTTTTCTCGACAACATGTTCAGCTCATATTCAACATATATAAATTGAGAGATTTGGGGCGAAGGTAAAATCCCACAAGTTTTTTTTATGAGTTAGTATTTTATAATAACCATAGAGGATTAAATTTCTGTAGATATCAACTTTTGTTTCAATTTTGAAAATTTTCATTACTTTTTATTGTTCAAGAATGATTGTTTCCAGTGGAACGGGGTGAAGGGGAGTTGTTATCTTTGGGTATGTTTTATGCTGATATAATATTGAAAAATTTGCAACGTTGCATGCAAGATTTCATCATAATATTTTTTATTGTTTCAATCCCCTCTCCCTTCCCTCCCAATTGTAATGAAAATCAAAAGATTTAACATTGTCAAAGATATATGTGAGATTTGAACGTCTTGAATTAAATTTTCATTGATACCAATATACTTTACGTCTACTTACCTACTTAATATCTATGTACCTATTTCATAATTTTTAAGAATTTCAAAAGAAAATGAATCAAAAATTTATAACGAACGCATTTATTTACAATTTTACATACCTATACTTAAGATGATATGATTATCTTGATAAATACGAGACATAGGTAATACATATTTGCACAATATTTTATGTACAAATTTTAAAATAGGTAGAAATTTGATGATCACATCAAAATGAAGCATTTCTAATTTATACATTGACTCAATGAAAAATGCATACCTAATTGGAATCACATCACAGATGGATCATTACATATGTAATAATTATTTATTACACATAATATAATGAAAAAATTCGGATATGGGACTAAATTTTTATTACCTATGAAGTTACCTTGTTTCATAATTGTTTATTTAATCACAAATCTATCGTTACCTATATTTACCTACCTACCTAGTACGTGGGCATTACTATACATTTAAAAAATGACATTCGTAGGTAACTTGCTATAATAAATAATCGTAAGTTATTGCGAAGAATTCCATCTTGAAGATTTATTCAACAAGAACAACGAGTTATTGTGGTGTTATTGTCTAAGACTATTATGTAATCGAAGCGTGTTAAATAAAAATTGAACATTTTAACTCGAAAGCGTTGCAACAGTGTATTCTTTCTAATAGGTAAATAATTCAAAAGAATTCTATAATCTTGGTTGTTGCCTGGTTGGTTCATTGTAAAATAGTAAAAGTATTTTATCCCTCGTTGCCTGGGCCGGGCCCGAGTTTTGCCAAATGCAGCATCTAATACGGTAATAACAATAAACCTTCCGCAATAAGGGTACTTATTAAATAAATTTCACCAACGGTACTGAATTATTAAAGTCATATGTTTCCAAAAAGGGAAACGAGTAACGCTTGTTTTTAGTTCGTAAAACGAAATTGCCGCTGTGTATTTTCCTCGATAAGTTTCGCTGTGTATAAAAATGAATTTTAGCGAATATATTGTGTTAAGTAAGAATAATTTACACGAGTTGCTAGCTTTTTTCAATTTAATATTATTTACAGAAAACTTGCAAGGAAACGAAATTCAACGTATGGGTAATTTGAGATCTACGAAGGCCTAATTTTTAATTTGAAAAAATATTAATTGGAAATAAAATGTAAATTTTCTATCATATTCGTAGATAGGTGAACACTTGAATACTTTGTTATTCGAATAATTCCAACGAATTGCTTAATTTTCACTCCATATCTCATCAATTCAGCGAGAAATTTTCGATGGAGACCATTAAAAGCACGTTCGTTCAAACTTTTGCAACAATAATAAAACAGTTTAATTAAATTAACAATACGAAATAACGAACTGGTTGCTGAGCAATAATCATTTTATAAATTTCGCCAGTTAATTTTACACAGTTGAATTACGATTTAATTAAAACTCTTGAAACGAAATGATACATCAAGGGTGGCAAATAAAATGGTCATTTTTCGCACTCCTATTCAACTTTATGGCAATCACAGCGTGTTGAAAAAGTCGTTATTATGAAAAATTGTAGTATCAATTGCTTCTAAAAGTTATTTAAAATGTTAATTGTAAGTGTAGCGAAAGATTTCGCCGAGTTGAAAGTTAATGTAAAGTTTACCAACTTGAGATTTTGGTGTAAAATCAATTGGAGTTATATTTACCGAGGTTTCTATTAAATTTTTACTATGGAGGGAGTGAATGGGAATATGAGATGGATAATACACAGTTAATACCTACCTATTTTGTAAGGGTGGCTCGCAAAGTTGGAGGAAAAATTTGTTTCCAACTTTTTCCCTTGCAATTGGCGTAATTTTAACCTATTTAGTCTAAAAATGAATCCCTATTAATGTTTGGCAGAGTTCTATTTTTTACCAGTACTTTCATTCAGCTGCCTACAGGGTGTTCTGATAGTAGTACATTGCCTTCAAATCAGAGATACAGCTACCCAAACCACATATGTGCATGCACTTTTGCCGTCTTCAAGATTTGAAGGGATGCATTAATGAAGATGATTTTTCAGAACGTCGTAACTCCGGTGATAATATAGATAGGCAAGTTTTTTTGAATGTATATTGTAGAACTTTTTAAGCTTTACAAAATGAGTTTTATTCATGTTTTGCCTAACTCTAAAATTGAAGGAGCTACAATGATTTGAAAATTTACAGGCTTCATAACTCCTTCAATTTGCAAGATGGGCAAAATTTGATAGATACGTTTTTTGTTGAGCTTTTTGAGCTCTACAAAATGAGCTAATAATGTTTTGCCTAATGTTAAAATTGAAGGAGCTAGAGCCATTTGGAAGTTGAAAAGAGCGATACATTAATTCTTGAAAATGAATTTTTTCTTCGCAATTTTTTTTTTGGAAAGACCTTTTAAGAGCTTAAATATCTATGCCATGAAATTTCAAAAAAAAATTACCCAATTACATCATCAGTGGAGTTACGACGTTCTGAAAAAATCGTCTTCAGAAGTGCACCACTTCCCCCTGCAAATCTCAGGGTGGGCAAATATGCATAAGCCTGTGTGGTTTAGGTAGCTGCATATCTGATTTGAAGGCGGTTCACTCCTACCCAAACACTGTACAGCTTTCAATTTCCAGATAAATTTTGCCTATCTGCCATATTAAAGGTGCTACAGAATCGTACGATTTTGTAAGTGCTCTAGCGCCTTCAATATGGCAGATAGACAAATTTCGTATATGACTTATTTTGTAGATCTTAATTACTGCTATCAATAAGCTTATGTATAAATTTTGCCTATCTGCCATATTGAAGGCGCTAGAGCGATTACAAACTCATACAGCTCAGTAGTGCCTTCAAAATGACAGATAGGCAAAGTTTATGAATGACCTTTTTTGTAGCTCTTATCTAGTACTACTAAAAAGATCATGTGCATATTTGGCCTATCTGGCATATTGAAGGCACTACAGAATTGTACGATTTTGTAAGTGCTCTAGCGCCTCCAATATGGCAGATAGGTAAATTTTGTATATAACTTAATTTGTAGAGCTTAATTATTACTATGAATACGTTTATGTGTAAATTTTGCCTATCTGCCATATTGAAGGCGCTGTAGCAACTACAAAATCGTACAGTTCAGTAGCGCCTTCAAAATGACAGATAGACGAAATTTATAAATAACGGTAATGGTAGCAATGATTATGATCTACAAAATTAGTTATATACAAATTTTTCCCATCTGACATATTGAAGGCGCTAGAGCACTTACAAACTCATACAGCTCTGTAGCGCCTTCAAAATGACAGATAGGCAAAATTTGTATATAATCTTCTTTGTAGCTTTTATTTAGTACTACTAAAAAGATCATGTGCACATTTGGCCTATCTGGCACATTGAAGGCTGTAGACAGCTAAATAAAAGTATCAATAAAAATCAAAATTTTAAACGAAAAGGGGCACAGGTTGAAATAATTTTTCATAGAAAAATTGATATTGGTTCATTTTTGGACGAAATTGAACAAAATCAGTGTCAAAATTTTGAATTTTGAATGCTGCTCGAATTCTTGGTACCTACCCAACAGGTGCTCAACTGAATGCCTAGTGAATAAGCTTGAATATTTTTTCGAATATTTAAACGAATCTATTTTCATGGAAATAAATTTCTTTTGAAATTAATTCGAAGAATTACGAGACTACATTTTTTGAAATGTATAGGTACTTTTTCCTTTAATTCGAAAATTAGACTAATTTACATACGTGAATTGAAATAAATTGCCTATATTACCAGCAGAAGGGACCAACATTGTGTAATGATTTACTAATTTCACCCGCAAACTCGCAGATAACAATTTTGCCCACTCAATTCGCCCAAATAGAACTTGAATAAAAAATATCTCACAAAAGAGGTAATTTTCATCTGAGAAATTTTCTTTAGCCGAATTTTCCCCTTGGAAATTTTTTCATCGAAAATGGCTAAAATTTTAAACGAAAGTTTTTCAAAAAAAAAAGAGAAAAGAATACGAGGAAGTTATACATAGTTTTTTTTTTTGTTGAAAAATCGACCCCGTTTATCTAAGTATTTGAATATATTACCAAGTAAAATTACGTTTGTCCCCATCTGGTCGTATAAAAAGTTATTTCATTTAAGAAACAGAGTACACGTCTTTTCCAAACAGATTCAATTACGAATACAAAAAATTACTTATGTATTTTAAATGTTTCAATAATAAACCGAGGGCCATGGTTGTTAAAATATGGTGTACAAATCACTTTAATTCTGTATTCTTCATTAAATGCAAAATACTTTTATTATAAAACAAGTATTATTATTTAAATTATCCATGTTTTCAAATTACCTAAATTTACATAATGGTAATAATTTTTTTTCGGGATGGATTTTTGTGCGAGCGGTTGAACATTTAGCAAAGATTAAATTGCGCAAAAGAGCCGCAGATTTTATAATACTCACGTATGAAATAATTACGCGCATATATGAACCAATAAACATAGCCGGGCAATATTTAAACTATTTACATAGTACGCGTTTGTTAATACGTTTTCGTGGTTGGTAAGCCTAATCATTTTAGCACTAATAAAAAGTAAACGCTGGTTGCGGAGATAAGCGATATTTATATAATTAATTTGTAAAAACAGCTTATTCTTCGTTTTAACTTATTTTAGTATAATGTAACACAAAGCAAAAACCCGCCGCCTTTTATTATAAATGAATTTACTCGCAACATACCTATAAGTTTTCACCATCAAAATAGGTAGGTGGGATTTCTAATTTTTTTTTTCTCTCGCTTCTTGTTTTTTAAACAAAAATATGCATCAGTTGGGAAATTCAAAATGTTTACATTTTTATTAAAGGTATTAAACGAGCCGGCTTTGTCGCCTAAAAATATAATGAAATTTTATTAGGGTGAACGAAACTTTGATCTTGGGGCGAAATAGCATCTAATGTGCTATTACGTGCTTGGACGATTCCAGATTTCAAACACTTTTTCAAGGTTTTCTCTAAAACTGCGATAGTTTGCTAGAATCTGTTTGCGAGGTTGAATTTAGAGATACAGTGGAGTTTTAGCATGGATATGCTTTTATACTGGGAGTAAATTCGTGAAAAACGAGATGAAATTGGCTGAAGAAATTCTCCGACGATAATTTTTAAATATTTTGTCAGATTTTTTTGAGCTTGGAAAATTTTTCAGATTTTTAATTACTCTTTGGACTCGAAAAAATTCAGAAATCACGCTAACTTTTAAACATTTTATAGGACAGCCTTTCAGAAATCATGTTGACTTTTAGATATTTTGCCACACATTAGACTTTTGGGACTTGCAAAATTTTTGAAATTTTATACTACTTTTCGGGCTTGAAAAAATTCAAAAATCAAGCTGACTTTTAGAAATTTTGTCAGACAAATTTTAGATTTAGAAAATTTTTCAGATTTTAATCGACTTTTTGGGCTTTGATAAAAATCAGAAATCATGCTGACCTGTAGATATTTTTTCAAACATTGGACATGTAAAATTTTCAAGATTTCATACTACTTTTTGGACTTGAAAAAATTCATAAATCTTTCTGGCTTTCAAATATTTGGTTAGATACTGAACTTTTGAAATCTCAAAAAAAAATTCTAAGGCGAAAAAGTCAATATACTAAAGCCTAATGTGTGAAAAAATGTCTAAAAGTCAATCCCAAAGAAATTTACTTTCGAACTTGGAAATTTTTTTGAGAGTTAAAACGACTTCTTGGATTTGGAAAAAAATTCAGAAATCATGCTGGCTTTTAGACATTTTGTTAGACAGAAATTATATTGGGTCAATCTGACTTTTTTTACTTTTTTTTTTGTAAAAATGCATGAAATCATCTTGATTTTCAGACATTTTGTTAGACAGAAATTACATTGGATCAATCTGACTTGACCCAACTTTTAGACTTGAAAAATTTCAGAAATTCTCAATTCTTTTTTGGATCGACTTTCAGAAAATTTTTTACGGAATTGAAAAAAAAATCAGAAATCTCGCCGACTTTTAGTCATTTTATCAGTCTTTTTTGGACTTGGAAAAAATTCAGAAATCACACTGACTTTTAGATAGGTACTTTGTCAGACAGCCTTTCAGAAGGCTGTCTGACTTTCAGATATTTTGTCAAAGATTTGATTTTTTGGATTCGAAAACATTTCAAAAATCACACAGAAACTTTGTCAGATAGCCTTTCAGAAATCATGTTGACTTTTAGATACAAAGATCTTGTCAGAAATTGGACTTTTTGAACTTGTAAAATTTCAGAGATCACGTTGACTTTTAGAAATTTTGTTAGACTTTAAATTTCAAACGACTTTTTGGACTTGAAAAAAATTCAGAAATCACGCTGACTTTTAAATATTTCGTCAGACAGCCTCCGTCTAATTTCTTTTTTAATTTGTTCGTTTTCAAAAGTCAGTCATTTGACATTATGTTAGACTGCATTACCCTGACTTTTTAAAATGGGAAAATTTCAGAGATTCTCACTTTCTGGATTCTGGACTTGAGAAAAAGTTTATAAGGTGAGCAGCTGATTTTGCGAACAAAAAAATTTAGAAATTGTTAGGATTTCAATCCATTTTTTGGATTAGATCACTCTGACTTTTACACAATTTATTAGAGAGAGCCAGAGGTTTACTTAACTTTTAGACATTTTGTCAGAGTTTAGACTTCTCGGACTTGAGAAATTCAGGACCTGTAAAAATTTGATTTTTAGACGTTCTGTCAGACAAAAATTCGATTGCATCAGTCTGACTTTTTGGCGTTGGATTTGATTTTTTACCTGCGAAATTTACTTTTGACGTGACAATTTTGGACTAAACCCTCAGGATGTCTTGGAAAGAATGAAGGGCGGGAGAGTGGGGGAGGGGGTAATGAACCAAAATCAAATTTTTTGATGTTATCAGGTGAAGTATCAGCATGGATATTTTTCATTTTTTTGACCTCTCGAGCACATTTCTGATGTTATTTTACCAGGAAAATCAAAAGCAACTCTGGGTGTGGAGGAGGCTTGACTCAAAATTTCGGAAAATTTCCAATTAGTTATGAAGCAGGGGTACATTTTTCAACTTCTTGAATCCATATCTGAATGAGGTGAAAAAAATACACAGTTGGCATTCAATTCATAATTTTTCAAAATTTTGATTGTGACCCCCTCTCCTCTGGATTCAGTTTTGGTTTCTTGATGAAATAACATCAGAAAGGGACTGAGGAAGTCAAAAAGCTACATTTAGATATCTCCCTTGATAATGTTGAAAAATTACGAATTTTGGCCCCAAGTCTCTCCCCCTTCCGATTATTCTGCTGAGGGGGAGGGGGGGTGTTGAAATTTCAAATTGACATGGATATGTCTTACAGCTGGGGGTCAATCTGAAAATTTTGTTCATTTTTTTGTCCATTTTTCGTGTAAATAAATTCCGTCCCGATATTCTTTGACCATGACTTTTAGAAATTTTGTCAGACTTTATTGGGATTTTAAAAATTCTCAAATTTCCATTGACTTTTTGAACTTGGAATGTCAGACAAACAATTTATATTTTATGAACTTACTTTTTTGGAATTTGAAAAATTTTCAGATTTCCATTGACTTTTTGGACTTGGAAAATTTTCAAAAATAATGCTGACTTTTAGACATTTTGTCAGACAAATAATTTAGACTTTTTGAATTGAGAAAATTTTAAAAATAATGCCCAATTTCCAATATTTTGTCAGGCAGACTTCTTGGATTTGGAAAATTTCAAATATTACGCTGACTTTCAGACTTTTTTTCAGATTTTTTTGGACTTGAAAAATTTCAAGAAATTTCAAATCAGACATTTTGTCAGACAGTTTTTTACCTAAGGCTGACTTTTAGACATTTTGTCGGACTTTTTTGAATTTGCAAAATTTTTCAGTTTTCTATCAACTTTTTGAACATACTTGGAATTGGATTTTGAAAATTTTTCAAAAAATTTCCATCACGAAATTCACTTACGAAAATCCGTTACAATGTCTTTCAGATATTTTGGCTGACTTTTTTGAACTTGGAAAATTTTTCAAAATTCAAATGACTTTTTGGTCTTGGAAAATTTCAAGAAAATTTCAAATATCACGACTTTATGGACTTAAAAAATTCAATGAGCAGAAGCATATCCTATGTTTTATAGTTTCATGGGTAGTATGGAAATGCAGGGGATTTTTTGTTGGACTTTTGAAAACTTACGAATTTTAAAAAGACATATTCATGTACCATTTTGTCCGTTTGAAGAGTGGATTTAAAAAAAAAATTTTGAGATTGGCTTTTATAAATTGATACTTTTTAGACTTGGAATTTTTCTAAAGATCTCAAATAAGTTTTTGGATTTAGAAAAAATCACGCTGACTTTTAGACATTTTGTTAAGCAGAAATCCAAAAGTCAGCGTGATTTCTGAAAGGCTGTTTGACAAAGTATCTAAAAGTCAGCATGATTTCTGAATTTTTCCAAGTCCAAAAAGTAATTTCAAACTTGAAATTTTTCTATGTCAAAAAAGGCACTCCACCCCCCCCCCCCCCTTCAAAATCGAAAAAGTCAGAATTGCTGAAATTTCCCTGGTTCAAAAAGTCGTTTGAAATCTTGAAAAATTTTCAATTTCAAAAAGTCTGAAGTGTTAATTTAACGATATGTTTAAAAATCAGCGTGATCTGTAAAATTTTCTAAGTACAAAAAGTGAATGGAAATTTGAAAATTTTTTGAGTCCAAAAAAGTCTGACAAAATGTCTAAAAAACAGCGTTAGGTAAAAAGCTGTCTGACAATATTCTGATTTGAACTTCTCTTGAAATTTTCCATGTTCCAAAAATTTATTTGAATTCTTAAAAATTTTAAAGTCCAAAAAACTCTGAAAGTCAGCGTGATCTATGAAATTTTCCAATTCCAAGAAGTCTGCCTGACAAAATGTAGGAAAATTACTCAGATTTTTTAAATCTTCTGGAGTTCAAAAAGTCTAAATTGTTTGCCTGACAAAAATTAACTGTCTAAAAGTCAGCATTATCTCTAAAATTTTTCAAGTCCAAAAAGTCAGTAGAAATCTGAAAATTTTTCCAAGTTCAAAAAAGTCTGACAAAATGTCTAAAAATCTGTGTGACGAATTTTTGTGGTGGAATTTCGTGTCGTTTTTTACAAGTTTTGTCATCGCTAAAGCATTATCATATGCTAAAACGTTTTTTTGAGATACGACTTTGTCAATTTTTTTCCCTGCTGTCAAGAGTTCAATTTTTCTCGACATTGTCTACAATCAAATCCCAAGACACCGCCCACCATAACGTAACAAAATTTCAAATTCCTCGTTAAATTCATAGCTCATCAAAAACCCCTGCACCATACTCTACAGCATCAGCATCAGCACTCGAGATAATTCGCCGTTTACTCGCATATGCTAAGTGGATATTGAAATGGACGCATTAACAGCGGTTAATTATGTACGAATAATAACAGATCCATAATTCACGTCGGTTATGAGGACTTAAATAGGTAAATTTGTAGAGCGTGTCCTTTTTTCAAAATATACTACCTGCTGCTCGACAATTCCTTAATGGTTATTCGGAGTGCTATTAAAATTACTCGCATATGGCTTTTCTCTTGTACATAGGCTCTCGCAATTTAATAATTTATAATCGAAATACGCTACGTGTATACATACGACTACACTATATATATACGTTGCCGATATGGCATATATGTAAGACATAGAGCTGCAGACGACGAAACGGTGAAGTGAAATTTGTAACCTTATCGAATTACGCACCATGTACGTCGTCGGTGCCATTCATAAACGAAACTGATATCTGAAATACTCGTTCATGCGTTTAATTTCATTAAATTCTATGAAAGCGTTTTTCTTCGCTTCTTCGGGGCCAAAACATGGTAAAATAACAAACGCAAGCTGATACCAAAAAATTTCATCATATGACAAACTCCAACTCGGCTCCTTTGGATGGCTGATAACGAGGACTAAACCATTTTTAGATTTTCGATTAACCCTCTACACGCGGTAAAAACTAAAATGAAAAGGCCAAGCGTAGATTTTTATTCGCGATATTTAATACACGACGTTGCTTAGAGAGGAAAAAAGTACATTTAAAATAAAATCGCATTCATCGTGAAACAATTTACTGGTAAGAATAGCGGTCTGCATGGTTCATTAAATATAACGTCAAATACCAAATGTGGAGGGAATTTTTTCTCTTGCAAAGGATATTGTAATGACAACTTAATAACATTTCGGTTTCTACCTTCATTCTTAAAATTAAACTACCCATAGTTCGTTTTCACAATTGGCTTTTTTTTTTACCAACTGCTCCCTATTTTTTTAGCTCTTTTTCTCCACTTGTTATCACGACCGATTGATTTCAACGAAATTATCAAAATGGCGAAGTTGTAAAATGGACAGGAAATGCGACACGTCTGTTACAGAAGTGCACAAGACGATGGCGAAATTCACATAAGGAGTTTTTTTCCCCGGCTAGCTCGATATGAAGGAATTTTCCCGGATGGTGGAATTTTCGGAGCACCTTGTTCTCACGCTCCATTAAATATCTCCGATAACAATTAAATTTCGTTGGTAAATTTAATAATGAAAATATCCCTCGAGTTGTTACCGCGTACTTGTATTTTCGACCCGAAGACGTGATATATTTACCTGTACCTATGTTGCGAAAATACTCCTAAGGATTTTTTTCCCCATTCGCAGAGGTAAAAAAGAAATGGGTTTTTAAGCGATTGAACTTTCCAAAGGATGGTTTTGGTTATCTAGCGATGAAGAAAATTGAAAAAGGTGATTTTACGGTAATATGATATTTTAATTAACTCAACAAGTGAGCTTTTCTTTCTTTCTCGTTTGCATATTTGAACGCGATACTCGACGCCGCGCCGGCGATGAGACGTCTATTCAACGTAACGAGTTCAACTGTCAAGTGAATTTTTTCGATTAAACAAGACGATAAATGAAATGTTTAAATTTACTATATCACCTGCGAGAGAGCTTCCTTATTCGATGTAAATTGAAGCGAACAAGCGACATTCGTACGTTTCCTGTTCAGCACGCGGTACGCTTTTGCTTTTGCCTTTGTCGCTCAAAAGTGAAAATCTTTTGCGGAAGGTTTTCAATGTTGTGCCATATCAAATGATTAGAACCGTGCACGATGTGGATGTATTCGCCATGTAACGAGTCGACTCGACTCCACGATGTTTTTATTTACGCTCGTTGAAATTAAACGTGGTTTTTTTCCGGAGATGAATTTTTAATGAAATGTTTATGCTGAGTGAGCGACGACGACGTTGCACGATGAGAACAATTTGAGTGTTTTCGAGTCGCGAAAAGCGAGAAGAGGTTGACAGCGTCGTTTTTCGAATCGTGATTTTGTTTTCGAGTGGTGTATGGTGTGAATTTAATAATATCGAAGGCAGGTTGGGAAGTGTATTGTTTTGTGTCGTCAGATATAACCTGATTTTTTAATCGAGATTGGTTTTAGAGAGAAGAGAATCAAATTCAAATTTTATCAAATGTCTTCTAATCTTTTTATTTATTGAGTTAAGGGTTTGCTAGTCGTTTTGATCGTTTTTTGTATATCGTTTATGCAACTCAAACTGCATAGAAGTGAATATGGTGGCTGATTTTGAAACTTGAAGGAGTAAAATTGTCTACAACGAATGTTTTATTATGCAATTAAAACTGCACATGTGTAATGAGGATTGTAGAAGTTTAAAATTGAAGGTACAACAGTTTTTTTCAATTGATGATTTTTAATTCGTCGTGAATAATGTTGCAAAAATTCTTGATCTTGTGTAGTGTAGTTTCACAACTCGAAATTTATTGAAATTCTTTGATAGACTCGAGTAAAAAGTTGCATTAATAGAACAACCAAAAATATTATGTAAAAAGTTCCAACATTTATTCACGAATCCCGTCATCATTGAAAACACATATTTTCACATATTTCAGGTGAAAAAATAATTGAAAAGTTGGAAAAAATGATGAAATAAAAATTTTTGAATTCCTTTTTCAGCAAAAATTTTCGACCTTGCTTCCCTGAGATTCATTAAATTTCGTTAATGACATGGGTATCTTGTGGCTGGGGTAAATTTATAAAATTTTTTGTTTATTTTAATTGTCCACTTTTCATTTCTGAAAAAGCGTCACGAAATTCCTTGACGATGAGTTTTAGACATTTTGTCAGACTTTTTTGAATTTGCATTGACTTTTTGGACTTTGAAAATTTCAGAGATAATGCTGACATTTAGACATTTTGTCAGAAAAACGATTTAAATTTTTTTTCAACTTGAAAAATTGACTTTCAGCCATTTTTTCAGACTTTTTTGAACTTAGATCTTTAAATACTCAAATTAATTTTTGGACTTGAAAAATTTCAAGAAAGTTCAAATCTGAGTTCTAGGCATTTTGTTTGACTTTTTTAGACTTGGAAAAATTTTTAGATTTCCATTGACTTTTTGGACTTTGAAAATTTCAGAGATAATGCTGACTTTTACACATTTCGTCAAACAAACAATTTTGATTTTTTTTTTGAGATCAAAAAATTGACTTTTAGGCATTTTATCAGACTTTTTTGGACTTTGAAAAATATTTTTTAATAACACAAATTAGTTTTTGGAGTTTAAAAATTTCTTTTTTATGGACTTTGACTTTTGGACATTTTGTCAGACTTTTTTGGAATTTAAAAAATTTTAATAAAAATTGATGTATAGTTTTTTTTTTAAATTTCACATAAAATCAATTTTTTTGGTCAAGACACTCTCCCTCCCCCCTCCCCATAGAAATTTTACCGTGTTTTTGCTTCAACTGCAATTTTTCAGTGGATTTTTAAAAAACACATATTTTTCCAAACGAATTTTTATAAAATTTGAAACAAACATTCCAACGAAAAAACTCATACTTTTGGTTGTCCTATAGTCATTAATGATGTAGTTTGTAGGCCTAGGTATCCCGGAATACATTCAAAATTGCCTAAAAATAGAGATTTTTCTAGAATTTATTTCCAAATTTTCCAAAGAAAATGTCGAAAGGATTCAATGTTTACAGAAAATTTACAAAACTGGAAACGTTTTTCATTTCTTTTCATCATTTTCTAGAACTTTTATAAAATTGTAAATTTTTACGTGTTTAGGAAGTCTTCGGAAATTTACAAATTTTTTTACCATTTACAGATTTTCTATATGAATTAGTTCAAAAATTGTAAACTTTCAGATTTCCTATTTTTAAATTTCCATTTTTTTTAAATTTTAAATTTTTGAAACTGTTTGGGCAGGATACTTTTAATCTTCAATTTTCTAATTTTCTAAAATTTTCTAAAAAAGTTCTAAGTATAAAAATGTTTTAGCTTTTATTAAAAACTTACCATTTGAAAATTTTTAATATCTTGAAACAAAATTACAAAAAATTTTATTCGAAATCAATTCTTTTCAAACTTTATTATAGAACAATTTTTTTTGGAATATGAACGATTTTTTTTCAAAAGTTATTTTTTCCTTCTAATATAATTGAATGGGAATTTTTAAAAATTTTGTCAAAAACATTTTTAAGGTTTTTGTTTTATTTTGAGATTTTGATAGATTTTTAAACAAATTTTGTTGGACAGATTTTTTAATTTTATTCGAAAACAATTTTTTTTTTAATATTATGGCATTCTTTTAAAAATTTTTCCAAAAGTCAATCAAAATTTTGTTCAATTTAAATTTTTTACTCAAAATGTAATTTTTTTACATTGAAAATTGAAAAAAATTAGCACATAGGTATTTTAAGATCCAAAAAAAAAAAATGAAAAAATGAACACGTTTCATGATTTAAAAAAATATTTGGACATACTCGTACTTCAAGCCTTGAAGTACGAGTATGTCTAAATATTTTTTTATTCGAATTTGCAGACATTTTTGGTTACCCTACTACTCATTTCTCCAATTCTTAATTTTCAATTTTTTTTCAAAACATCTTGTTTCTACTTACTTTTTTCTAAAAAAAATAAAAAACTAATTTTTGTTTTTTTTTCAGGAAAAAATTATAGGTACCTATGACTTTAATGAAAAAATGTAAAAATTGCCAAATGCAACGAATATGATAATATGAATACTTATCCAATGCCTGGTATTTTATCTTTTGTTATTCTTAAATAAGTTTGTAAACTTTTTATGGGGTATCCAAAATTGCAACTCCTTTCCTAAAAAACATTCTCAGTCAAAAACCATGAAACACTTACATATTCGAATTTTTCAATACCAGATCAAATTGTGATTGTGCTGCAATTTTGACAAAATGGAAGTCTTTCAGATAATCCCTAATTAGACTAATACGATTTTGGAAAAATTGTAATCATCATTGTATTCTCAATTTTACTCAAAAGTGGTTAAAAACCAAAAAATTACGGCTAAATTATTCAAAAAAATGGAAAAATTCTTGTAAAGTGATTTCAAAAATTCTGGTAAATTCCAACTTTGGCGACCCATGGAAACCACCTCCCCTTCCCGATCAGATCTCGTCGACAATTCTCCTATTTTCAAAAATTATATTTTAATCTTAATTTTTGAAAGAAATGGAAGAGGGGAAAAGATGGGTATTATTGTGACTTCTGAAATGGGGACAGAAAAGAGAAGCTGAATAATTACTCTAGCGAACCTATGCCCATATTCAATTATCTCATTAAAATTTATTCATTTTTTTTGAAAAGTGAAAAAATTTTGTGGTTGAAAATTAAAAATATTAAAAAAAATGGAACACCTTTCATGCACGGTTTTACATCATTAAAAGCACCTTTTCATCATAGTTCAGCAGGAAAATTTTAACTCGGCGTCGAACTGCTTATGCAAATGCGGCAACCAACATTACACGAGTGTAAGTAGCTGTGTTAATTTTGGAATTAGAAGGGGTTGTGTTGTTCTTAAATAATGAATTGCATTATAAAATTTTCTGGATAACATTTTTGAAAATATTTCAACCAGTCTCAGAGACTTATACCAACATTTCTTTAAATATCTTTAGGAATGTAAAAATGGTCACACATCTCAATGAACTTTTTCTAAATTCTCGTAGGTACTTAAATCATTCAATGATTCTCAGAAAGTTTAAGGTTGAACTTTTCAGGAATGTTATTATTCTAAAGTCATATGTATCACCTTGCTACCGCATAAAACCGATACAATTGATGAGTAAATAATAAACAATCAGATCGAGGTGTTAAAAAAATCATACTCATTTACACCGATTTAACTGTCAAAAAAAAAAGGCAAAAAAGGGGAACTACACCCAGGAAAAAAAAGAATAACCCTACAAAGGATAAATTCCGGCATTAAAGTAGGCTGTTATCGGTTATGGTGGCGGTTTGTAACGGTTAACGGATTAGAATCAGAGAATATGGTAGGTTTTCGCAAAATGTTAGTTACAAATTTTGTTCTCATAAAATAAAAAGGTTGTTGCTGCTATTGGGATTTAGGCAGGTAAGAATGCGAGCGAATCGTATAAGTCGTAACCCATAAATATGGGCTTCGCTAGGTAAGATAAATTGCGAAAAAATAGCCTACACATTTGTGTACCGCAGGTAAAGGTGAAAATTCACTCTGTAACGAGATAGGAGCAGCCTTACAGCACAAAGGAATACACGAGCTTCTAAAAACTACATGGTTGGCGCGTTCTGCCTCCTTATACCAATTAAACCAACACTTTTGCAAAGTGCTCGCAAACGAGTAAAAGAAAATAAAAGAATTCTTGCGTTTCTTCTCATTTGTTCGCTTGCAATTCTCGCCCATTTAATGGAAATGCTTTAATATCGAGTATTTTTCAAAAGCTGCGAAAAAAATTACCCAGTTGGGTAATTTTGTCTCCAAAATGGCCAGACATATCAAATGCATAATCGTTCATCGTTCTTGTTTTTCTACTCTATATTTTCTTATCATTTCATCATCCCCTCCACTCGTTACTCCTTATCATTTATTTGTAAACTGGACGCATTTTCAGGCTCATTTACGAAATGGAGTCTTTCTCAAATCATACAGAATTTTATTTGCGTTTGTGTTTGTTCCGAAGTAGACCAATTTTTGAAATTAGAAAATAAAATCATGTGGGTCTGAAGATCACGTTTAAAAATTTATCCAGCTAACGTAGGTAGTCTGGCTTTTAATATCGCATATGTACGCGTTATTTGCAACGGTGGAATTTATATGTACTTAAACTAGGTTGGTGTAGTTTTAAACGAAAGGATTCCAGATATTAAAAATTCATAACTTGGCTGTTACGCCTTGTTGCCTTTGGTTATTAAAATTGTACTTGTACACGTAATAGCTTAACTAATTATTCTCTCTTTGCTTCAGCTCGCGTTCTACGGCGGTCTACCAGTAAAATTCGTCGGATTTTTTCCAAGCTTCGAGATGGACTCCGTTTACATGCTCGAATTGGTAACCTTTCGCAGTTGAAAATTCGTAGGCAAGCATTAAATAAATATAAGGTTTTGTTGGTACATATACCTGTGCAAATCTTCGATAACGGTATCGACAACTTTGTCGAAGTTTACTAGTAAACCTAGAAGTAAAATGAATTCTGCTTGCGTTGGCTTATACGTGTACTGCCAAGAAATAAACACAATATAACTATCTTAACAGTAACATGGTGCCGATGAAATCCCAAAGGATTATTTCAGTCTAGGTCTACGGTAGCAGAAACCGATGCTCAGTCACGTTGGTATTGGATCCCGAAGTAGACGTCAAGACGTGTAGAAAATAGCTAACAAACTTCCACAGATTACTTACAAATGGTCATCCTATACGGCCGTCTTACCAAATTCTGATGAAAAATTCAATACTATCTCGTGAAATTGTTGCAATGATCAATGAAATAGGTTTCCGTTCGTACGTTTGCAATCGCCATACCGTTTCCATCTTCGCTCCGTAGCCATTTCGTGTTCGCCAGTTTCGCCTTCCGACCCAAATAGTCGTATATTTCGATTCAATTTACGCTTTAAAAAAATGTGATCTTTAATGGATTCGGTGTTAAGAATACATGAACCAGCGAGGGAGATTTGTGTACAGGTAAACCCATACAGTCGACAATTCGGTTAAGGGTGCGATGCCGTTTTTACGAGGTGAATTCTTTTTAAAATTTTATTAGAGTCGAGTTGTTTTTTAATGTTGATGAGGTTTTTGGATATTTGTGGTGACATGTTGGCAAGGCAATGTGGAATTGAAGTAAAATGCGGCGTCGGCCGGAGATGTCGATCGATGAAATTCGCAAACTGTAGAAACATAATCTATTTTGTAAAAGGTTGAAAATTTTACAAAATAGCTCGCGCAAAATGATACGTCCTGGTTCAATGTACACAAAAGAAGGTACTGGAAATTAAAGTCTCGCTATACTAAATACTTCAAGTCGGAACTTGGACAAATGAGCATGATGATTTAATTTATGGAACTTTAAGACTTTTACAAATTTGTAAGTCATATCAATATGCGAAGAAGTTGCGAAGTTATAAAAGATTTATAAATCTCAGAACTACATATGTAGTGTACTTTGATGTTAAACTAAGACAAAATGTCAAGATGACCTAGTTTATGCTTGGTAAAACTTTTGATGAACGTACTGTAAATTAGGTCGTGTGTTTTTTGTTCAAGTTTGAAATTTAAAAAGAATTAAAAACAATGAAATCGTGGAACGTTATTCGAAGTAGCATAGCGGAGTTTATAGGGGTGGTTTGGCCTCCAGCACCGAATTTAAAATTATACAGTGGAAGTTGGTCCATATGGTCTGAAAAGACTGAAATATACGCGACAAAATTCTTAGCTTGATATCTTACCCTTAACTCTTTCGGAGGGGGGGGGGGGAGCAAATGTGGATTTTCGTGAAAAATTTATATGTATTTTGATAATTTTCAACAAAGTTTTTTCAAACTTGCAGGTAGAGTAAACAGCAGCAAGGATAGCTTAGGAAAATTTTTTAGAACAAATTTGTTTTGAGGACTTTTTTGAGGTCAAATGAATATTTTAAACTTTCTAACGGTCATTTAGGTAACCCCTTTACAGAACTGTCAAGAGCCAAGACGGGCCAAGGACTAATGTTTTTTGCCCCCCTCCCCCCGGTAAAAAGTCTGAGAAAATTCAAAATTTGAAAAATTTATACACAGGCACATGGTAAAAACTTTTTGAAAAAAATGTTGGTTAATTTTTTGTTTTAAAAATTTTAAAATTATTGTTTTGTTTTAAAAAATCTGAAAATTATTTAAAAGTTTGGAAATTATTTTTTTGTTTTAAAAAATTTTTAAATTCTTTTTTCGTTTTAAAAAATTTTTTAATTCTTTTTTCGTTTTAAAAAAGTTTTGAATTATTTTTTTATTTAAAAAAATTTTAAAATTATTTTTTTGTTTTAAAAAATTTTTAAATTATTTTTTGTTTTAAAAAATTTTTTAATTTTTTTTTTGTTTTAAAATATTTTTAAATTATTTTTTCGTATAAAAAAATTTTTGAATTATTTTTTGTTTTAAAAAATTTTATAATTATTTTTTTAAATGAATTTTGAAAGCATAATAGCAGTTTGATTAATGATATTCTTAATCCATCTCAACCCAGGTCCTTCATTTCTCAGGGCTTGGATGAAAGTGCCCCATTTACCCCCCTCTCCCTATGACTAATTTTGAAAAAAAATTGCATAAGTATAGGGTGAAACATCTTTCACGTATTTTTGAAAGTTGAAGGGGGATTGGAAAAAATTTGTGGGGTGGACGTCGAAAAATTGTAGAAAAAATTTTGGAGTTCTGACTTGAACCAAAATTTTGGAAAAGGAATTCAAAATTTTAAAATGTTAAAAAATTAAAAAAAACAATTAATTTGTTTTTTTTTTATATTTTGTGAGTATTTAGTCGTATTTTTACCACAGAAGAGTAAATAAAAATTTCTGATTTTTTTTTAGGAGTGCTCAGATAATTTTTTTACATGGCCAAAAATGGTTGTTTTTGAGAATATCTCAAAATTCAATAAAAAACCAATTAAAAACGGTTTGATCGATATTAGGAGTTCGATTTTTACTTCAGGTACACATAAGATGAACCTCCACACAATTTTCCTTTTTCAGTGGTTCTCAAATTGCCAAATTGCTATGAAATAGCATCAAATCACAAAATTATTTCGTGTAATGAAGAAAATTTGAGAACCCTTATAACAGGCGTGTATAAATTTTGAAAATTTCGAATTTCTCCAGATTTTTTAGGGGGGAGGCGGGGGTGCTGCAAATAACATTAGCCATGGACTCGTCTTGGTTCTCGACAGCTTTGGAAATGGGTTACCAAAATGGCAGTTGGAAGTTAAATATATCCATTTGACCTCGAAAAAGTGCTCGAAATTTTTGAAAAAAATCCCTAAACCAACCCTTGGTACCGTCTACTATCCCTGCTAGTTTGAAAAAATTCGCTGGAAAATTGCCAAAATAGAAATTTTTAAGAAAAATCCGCGTCCAACAACCCCCTTCCCCCACCACCAGAGTTAGGGTGAGATATCAAGTTGAACAAAATTTCACGTTGGTTTTACACCAGAAGGACCAACTTTCACTGGTTAATTTCAAATTTTGTGCTCAAGGCCAAATTATCCCTATAAACTCTTCCATAATTACGCTGTTTTTCAATAAAAATTTATGCCAGGCTCTAACTCGAATATTTAAGTTTTTTTTTTTCAAAAAAAAGTTGAATAAAAACCACTTTTTAATATTTCAGCAAAATTGAGAAACTTAAAAATATTTTTGCTCTTTTTCACGAATTGAGTATTTTTGATTTTGAAAAATTTTACATAAAATAAGTTGAAAAAAATTAAAGTTTCTCGATTTTCTTGAAATTGCAATATTTGATGGATATCGACTTAAAATAAGTCCAGACATGATTTTTAGGCCCCCCCCCCTTATCTCGGAGGAGGTTGTAAATTCCCAAAATGGCGTTATTCGGGTATTTTAAAAGAAAATTGAAAAAAAGGGGGGATGAACAAATTTGATCTAAATGCAGGTTGATGGTGTATTTTGGTATCATTTATGATATATTGCAAGAAAATTTTTTTTCGACTAGAAATGACCTAGTTAATGGAGGAAAACGTTTTAAAAAATCGGTTTTTTGAAGATTTTAGATATGACCCTCCCTGGAAAAAATCAAAAAAAAATCTGGAAAACGAAAAAAAAATTCCAGAGTGCCCGCAACAAAAATGTGCCCCTTACGGTAATTTGAAGTTTTCAAAGTCGATTTCAAGGTCATTGCAGGGGTCGAAAAAAATTGAAAAAAAATTGAAAACATTATCCTTGAGTGCCTATACCTACATATCAAGTTTTGAACATGAAAATTTTTTCAGTAATAGCTACTCGTAGGTACTTATGTAAATTATATCACTTTCTGAAATATGTTACTGTTGTGATTTTGTAAATAATTCTCTGAAAGTTGATTAATTTTTCAACATGTATATTTTTTCTCGCCACCAATTCACTGAATTTTTAAAATATTTTCTAGGATGAAGCAATTCCATGAAAATTCATTAAAAAACTTCTATTCCTGGAATTTTATTAAAAAAATTAAGATATTTCGTGGAATTTTCCAAGATTTAATTAATAAAACGTTTTTTTAATATTTTATTTTTGTGAAAAAGTGTTTAGTAAAACTTGATGAAATTTCAATTTCAAGTATTTATTTTTAATTTTATGAATTAAATTCTTTGAAAGATAGTTTAAAAAGTTGATAAGTATTTTATTTTTGTAAAAAAGTTTTAGGTACGATTTTATGAAATTTTTTAGGATTCCAACAGTAATTTTTTAAAAATTGATGAAAAATTTTTTGACACATTTTTAAAACTTGGTTGAAAGTTTCCTGAGATTTTATGAAAGATTTTTAAAAACTTTTTCGAAAAAATTCCTCAAAATTATGTGGAAAAATATCCTAATGAAAATATTACGAGTATGCGAACCTATTTAAGCAAAATCGTATTGTTTTATTTAATTTATTAATTTTTTTTTTCATTTCACAGATATTAATTTTTTTGTTCTTATAAAAATGAAAACTTAATTTAATAAATGAAAGGCTTTATTTATCCCTCTAAATTATCTATTTCAAATTCGTTTAAGTAGGTAATCTTTAAAATGCACAGATAAAGATAGTTACGCTTTTTTCCGAATTTTTTGTCTTAACCTTTCTTATATGATAAGAAAAAGGCTAAAGATGATTGTCAAAAAAAAAAAAAAAATACCGAAGAGTATCATATTTGTAAATTGCTTTACGTTGCTTTAGAAACGCGTTACAAAGACGTCAAACAAAATCTATTCGATATAATATAACTTCCCACAAACGTGTGGGTGGAATTTCCAATCTTGTAATATACCCTTATATCAAAAGGCTAAAATATACGGCGAAGATAAAGTTAAAAACAATTAAACATTAACCCTTTTCAGTTCACCGGTGAATTTTACGATTACCAGATAAGATTGTTGTGATTTGCTTTACTTAAAAATTTTTTAATAAACGTGCTCCGTGCACCTTTACAAACATATAAAAACGAAAAACATTTTACAACCATTCATTTTTTTTTTCAATTTCTTTTTCGACGACGAAGGTCATAAAAGAGACTGTGTGAGGTTCGCCCTTTCGTAGATCAGCGTGTAACTCCCCAGAGTTTACAGCAACAACTTCTACTTTGATCAAGGGGGAGAAACCTCTCAAGAGAAAGAAAAACGCAAGTAATAAACTACACCTGAACATAAAGGCGTTATGTTATTACAGTACTTTGCCATTTTTATAGTTGCAGAATTGTCATATCCGCTCGCACTTTTTGGCGTTTTCGTGTCCGATGCGTATTTTTTTTTAATTTTTGCAATTTTTTGCGTTTAGCTGAAATTGAAACAGACATTTATTCTTGTTTGTTTTCGTCTGCGCGAAACGTCGTGTAAATAATTAAATTTTTTAAAAAGTATTGAACGAAAGCAGGTTTAGAAATCAGCATTTAGATGATTTGTATGTTTAATTCGGGTACCTATCTGAGTACTATTGATCTGTAAATTTTCAACTTTTGAAAATATAACGTGAAGTAGGAATATTTAAAAAAAAAAAAAAAACGTAAACTAAGAACATCGGTTTATGGAAGTTTTTCCAAACACGCGAACCTTATATAGAAATAATTATTTTATTTTTTGCTCGTGTACATCATACTCTTTCGTTTTCGTACCTCGATGGTACGTGCAGTTCTTACGAAATTTTCCAAGTAATTGATGTGCTACGTTACTTTAGAAGTTATTATTGTAAACTTTAACGTACATTAATTATAAGAAAATGTGATAACTTCTACGAGACAGATTTTTCCGGCAGACGTATCGCTCAGTCGTTCAATATTTTATCTAAACGTACAACACATTTTAACCATCAGCAGCGAAATGGAAAGAGAAAGGGAGATTTAAACTTTTTGAATTCTTGGCAACCCTTGTCAGAACGTGCGAAGCTCAAATAACAATGTTTGCTAATGCAAAATTGTACACATCATTTTCTTCTTATTGTTATTTGAGCAAATACAAAAAAAAAAAAAAAAAAAAAAAAAAAAAAAAAAAGATACGAATGAAAATGCAACATGGTATGCGTATTCATCACAATGTACAGTGTATTTATCAATTGATAGTAGACCACGTAGGTCGTTAGTACTATTTATTAGGGCCGATAATGCTGATAAGTCCATCTCTCAAACTCAATAACAAATCGACCAAGAAGAATTCTTTGAGATAGAAACGTGCCTTGAAAAATATTACGGAATTTCAGTTTACTATAAATATAAATATTTAATTTATACGGTCCAACGATATTATAAAAGTGCATTTCATTTTTAACATTCCTAACCAGCTGAAAATTCTCTTCGAACGTAATGCAATAAAAGCTACGGTGAAAATTTCAAAAGAATTTAGGACTTTTGAAGTTTCTCTCTCGCTCTCGACCACCCAGTCCGGTATTTCTTCGGTCGACAATTCGGCGGTGAAAAGTTGTTAAACTAAATTATTGATTGGTTGGTTTCTCGAGTGTACCTGTTGAATACGATCGTATAAATAACTAATTAATTAGCCTTGATGAAAGTCGAATTATTTACTTACCTATCGAGCATATTGAAAGTTTAAAATTGGTTATACTCTCGGGGATCTCGTATATAGTTTTGAGTTACGGCTAATGACTTCTTTCTAATAAGACTTGGTGACTTTACAGCATGCGAAATTAGAAAGGGGATAATCTTGAATTTTATATCAACTATTTCTTCAATGTGATGCTTATGTTTATTTTAAATTATCTTCGCGTTAAGCGCCAAATTGTTTTGGATTCGAGCGATGGCAACGAAGCTGAGAATTTTATCAAAACTTTCAAACCTCATATTTCATTGCTTCCTAGTTATACCTATTGTTTTATGAACTTCTAAGATCACCTTGACCAATGCGAGTAATATTCGCAAGTACGAGAAAATTAATTCCGAGCAAAATAGCGAAACTATTCTCAACCTGATTCAAACCCCAACGAACATGAAAATCCTAAAATCACGCTCGTGCTGTATTTAAATTGAAAAATAACTCGATACATATAGCTTTTAACTTTCATAGTTTCGAAATTGTTTACAAATACGCCAAAGTTGCGAAAGTTTTTCAAATTGTTTTCAAAGTTGAGCATTTCGGTGTGTATTTCAAGGTTGTATAATTTGCTGCTATGTGTGCACAAAAACTATACTGAGGTGAGCGAATTACCTTCAACGGTTTGATAAATAGGTTACGCATGGGTATCGTTTTTAGTTTACCAAGACACAGGCATTTTTCCGTTAATAGTTTTATTTTGACAAATTTTCATATACATGAAAATATAATAAGTTTAATGGAAAATGATTTTACGTATAATGTTTCCCAGCAGGTTGTATTAACTCCACATCAGTAACCTCCTCAGGAGAAAAATAAATAACTGTAAGTTGTATCTTCTCTTGCTTAACTTTCTTAATTCGAATCAACATTTCATAAGTTACTATGGAAACTGAAAGCGCAGAATCGCTAAAAGCTGAAGAGTTTTGGAAGCGTTGAATTACAAAAAAGGGAAATACTGGAATTTTACCGGTAGATGCCAGCCGGTTATAAGAAAATGGTTCATTACATTTTTACGTTCCAATGCAGTAACAACGTGTTTACTTTATATAGATTAACTCGTCCGAGTATACGTTTTTTTCCTCCTTTTTTTCTCTCAGTCGAAGGTGAGTTTGAAAATTAATTACATTTCAATTCGTTGCTAATAATTTTTAACGTTGTGTGAGCTTCTTTTTTATACGCTGTAGAATTTTCTTTATTTCATTAGAGTTTGCTTACGTCATTGCGAGAAGTACAAAATTCAATTTTTTTGCTTCTTGGTTTTATCTAGTTTTTTTTTTTTTTTTTTTTTTTTGTTTTTTAAAAAAAAAAAAAAAAAAAAAAAAAAAAAAAAAAAAAAAAAAAAAAAAA